>PVIY010001644.1:45033-145482 GCA_004026745.1 Myrmecophaga tridactyla
GGGACATGGTTCCTCCTCCCCCCCCCCCCCACACACGAGGGCTTCTGGTCAACCCGACTCATGGAGCCCCTCCCCAGCTCCTCTCCATTTCCCTGGGAACGCTTATTGCTATGTGAAGCGCCTCTCCCTGTTGGTTCACTTATTGATCACCTGTCTCTTCCTAGTTAAACTGGACTCTCCGAGGGGGCATGCCCTGCTATCCCGGGACCTCGGACGGTGCTTTCCATGGGACAGGCCCTGCAAACCATTTGCTGAATGAGGGAGCGGCCACTTAATGTAAAAGCACTTGTGGGCACAATGTCTCATACTGGGCGGGCACACATGGCTTTCCTTACGAGCTCATGTGCATCCTCTCAGCCCTCTTGTACCCTCGGACAGGTGTCAAAAACCAACACGTGGTGAGACAGGACGTGTACCCCAATGAAATGATAAGTACATATTCCTTTTCTCGGCTGTGCCGCTCCTCTGCTTCCTTCATCATTTCTTGCGCCTGCTCAAGTTTCGCATCCACCAGCTTCTGCTGCAGTTCTCTGTGTTTAAATATTTTGTCCAGATGCTGAAGGAAAAACAAAGGGCATGTGTAAAGCTTGGTTTGTTACAAATGCTTGAAAAGTGTAAAAAAAAAAAAAAAGTCATCTGAGCACAAATTCTCCAGGTTTTAAGGCTTTAGAAAGAGGGGGCTAGCTGCACCGCCCTCATTTATGGCTTTGTATGAGAGCCCTGCATTGGTGAAGCCCCTGCCTGGGGCACATTATGCGCCCCACAAAGTCCCTTTCGCATCCTAACCCAGGTCTGTGACTATGACCCTCCTGGGAAATAGGATCTTTGAAAGTGTGATTAGTTAAGATGCAGCCAAATTGGAATGGAGTGAGCCCTTGGAAGGACAGGAAAGCTGGACACAGACAGACAGACAGAGAAGACGGCCACGTGGTGGCAGCTGCCCCCAGGAGCCTGCGTTGTACAGGGACCTGTGAGATGACCCATCCCCGTCATGCCCCCAGGCTGGGCAGCCCTGGGAGACTGGGACAGCCCCTACACTTTGCAAAAGTGGGGTCCCCAGAGTTCCACAGCAGTAACTGTCCCCCAGGTATCTCTGTAAATTCGGTGACCACACACCACGGTGCTGTTTACTGAGCTGGTGGCACAGGCAGCGAAGTACACCAGGGTCTGAGGCAGCGCCTCTTGGTGTACTGGGGCTTTGGGTGGACATGAGCCCCTTTCAGTCACAACGCAAATTCGGCTCAGTTCTCCGCCGCACCTTGCCTCACAGGTTGTGAGAAGCTCTGGGGCGCCGGCGTGTGGCCGAGGCCTGGGTGAGGCCCCCAGACCCCAGAATTGTCCTCTAGGGGTGGGGACAACTGGGCATCACGGGGGAGTCGCTCGGCAAACATCCTGCTGCTTCCACCACAGCTGGGCCCCACCTCACGACGTGCTTGGGAAGAGAAGCTCCAGCCCCACCTCAGCCTCTGGGGCATAGGAGAGGGTGTGGGGTTCTACCCTTGGGCCTGGTCAGTGCCCATCCCGGGAACCCTGACATAGGATATAGGGCCCGTCGGAGGTCTCTGTCGAGAGCATGGACTCATTTCTTTTTGCTCTTGTTCTCCCTTCTTTAGTCTGAACTTCCACTCTGCAGCTAGACTGATCTTTGTGACAAGCTAAATGAAAGCAGGGTGTTTGGGCTCGCTGGGGGGAGTTTCTTCATTTACCTAACTGCTGCCACTGTGTGCTATCAGCTCACGGTTTCTCCTGATGAAGTCTTAGCATGTTGGTGAAAGGGCCATTTTCATTAGGTCATGTGACCTTTTTTTTCTGCCTGGGCAGGCACTGGGAATCAAACCCGGGTCTCCGGCATGGCAGCGAGAACTCTGCCGTGGAGCCACCACTGCACCGCCCAGCATGTGACATTTTAAAGGAGAGATTTCAGAAGCTGGGTGGGATGGGGAAAGGAGTGACATGTCAAAATCCTGAAAGTGCTTCTGGAATTTTAAAAAGTTAACAAACATCATAAGGTCATTTTCAGATAACAAAAGCAGCTGCTAGCCCCCCAATGTAAACTATCAGAAGTGAAGCTTGGTGAGAATGTTCGACTTCTGTGTTGGTGGGAAGTGATTGAATCTCGAAACCCTTGCTTCCCCACTATAAAATGCGGATAATATATCATTATCTGGTGCGTGGACTAGCAGAGGCATTTATGTGGCATATCACATGGTGAGTGCAGCACTTAGCACCTTGCCCAGCCCAGCCCAAGTCCTGGGTCATGGTACCCATTATTATAATTATTACATTATCTAACACGCTCTTTTAAGCTCAAGGGCCATGCAGAATATAGACCCTTACTTTAGGTGGCGTGGGGAGATACTTTGGGTTTTTATAAAGAGGGCTTTAGCAAGGCTGAGAAGTACTATTTTAAAGGGAAAAACTGTTTTCATTTTTTGTTTTTAGCCTTGCCCCTGCAGTGATTGCATTTTGAAGAAATCCTACATGACTTGCACCCAGGTATGGTGTAATGCCGTCTGTCTTTATTTTGGGTAGGAAAAGAAATTCAGTCATAAATAGTGGTCAGTTGAGAAGGCTGGTCCTGACTCTCTTTTCCCAAGTCCCCCACCCTCGCCACCCAGGTCTGGAGCTGCGAGGCCCCCTGGTCTGTGGTGGAGACTCTCACCTCCTCTCTGAGCTCATACTGATCAATGATGCTTTTCAGTTTCTCTGCAAGCTCTGTGTTCTCCTGACACAACTTCATATTCCGCTCGCTCTGCTGCTCAATCTGGGCCTGGATGTCTGTCAGAGTGCTCTGGAAATGGCCCGTGATCTCCTTCCTCTTCTCCTCTTCCTCGCGTGCCCGCTGGAGTGTTTCCTCCTGCGGACAGAAAGAAGAATGTGCTGTTATGCTGGTTGAATGCTTGTGGGCAGAGAGAACTCAAGAAGAGGTTGTTTGTTAATGATGCTTATAATGCAATATGTCAGAAACAGAATGACTTTTAAAACCGGAATTTATTAAGATGCAATTTTATAGTTCTAAGGCCATAAAAATGTCCAAACTAAGGCATCCAGAAAAAGATACCTTGACTCAAGGAAGGCCAATGCCTGTCACAATGCGGCTCCTTTTTCCCAGTTCCATTTCTTCCAGCTTCTCATGCTACTAGTTTCCTCTCTAAGCATCTGTGGGCCTTCACTTAGCTCCTTTGGGACACAACTGTGGGTTCTGGCTTACTCAGCATTCATGGAAAGGCACATGGTGACATTTGCTGGGCTCTGAATCCCCAAACGTCTGTGTCCAGGTGTCTGCCCTCTGTAGGCACTCCAAGCATCTCCAAATGTCTGTGTCTCTGTTGGTTCTGAGCTTTCACCAAAATGCTTACCCTTTTAAAGGACTCAAACTAATTAAGACCCACCTTGAATGGGTGGAGTCACATCTCCATCTAATCAGAAGGCCACACCTACAATTAGGTTTGTCACATCTCCATGGAAACAATCCAGTCAAAGGCTTCTACCCTAAACAATAGGTCTGGCCCCACAAGATTGGGTCAGGATTAAAACATGGCTTTTCTGGGGTACATGATAGTTTTGAACCCATGCAGAGATCAATGAGAGGAAACCAAGGAGCAGGTGAGCAGGTGAGTAGGGTGAGTCCTCCCTTTTTCCTAGACCAGCAGTGCTCAGCCCCGGGTGAGGTGCTCTGCATGCTTTGGGCCCTGGGTCCATACCCCCAGGCAGGTGCCGTGAGGACCTTGAGTTCTGTGGTCAGTGAGGATCAGGCTTGTTTTAAAGACGATGGGTCACCTGTCGAGTGAACAGGCTGCAGTGATTCCTAACGGTTTTCATCTCTTGACTGCGGCCTGGTTGGTTTCACCGGTTGATGGGACAGCTTGTGTGGTCCTTTGGTTTGGTGCAGGAGGAATCAAATAGACCTCCTATTCCTCTATACGAACCATGGCCCAGGAGCCCCGTAATTACATTACCCAAGTTTTGCAAACCTACTTGATCACTGCATAAACTTTTCTTTGTAAGGAGAACTTACCTTTCTCCAGTAAGAAAGCCAACACAGCCACGTATCAATTGCAGCAATTCAAGAATAGAAAAATAAGTCTTTGAATATAAGCTGGATATTTTATTTCGGTCTGAAAGAACAATTGTCCCACTTGCCAGTCAGGGCAATTGAAATGCGCTATGTAAATTTTGAATCCGAAAGTATATTGAGTTTCAGATCTTTAACTCTAAAACAAAACATCTAATTTTTCCCTCTTTTGCTTTGTTAATATTCAAGAATTGGAAATTAACTTTTATATCACTTCTGTTCTCTTTTCTTCACAATCAAAACTCTCCATTCATTGTTAACCACTACCATGTGCCCAAATTTCCTCCACATCTATACTGAGAATTGTTAGCTTTGTGATTGTTTGCATTCTTTTAGAATAAAAGAGTTTAATCTTGCTACATCATACCAAAGATAGAGACACTTAACACTGTTGACAAGCAATATAGACATTTTAGGATTCCTTTCAGTTCTGATTAATTGTTAATATGAAAGCTTGCTTCATAGTTGGCATGTAAAATTATACTACATTTAGTCGCCTACCAAGTTCCATTTATGTAACAGGAATTTTTTCCCTGAAGAAATCATTTAAATAGAAGCAATTGTGCATATCTTTATTATGATAGTAGAATAATGGGTTCAGTGCTGAAAATAGATGCTCTGGAAATATTTTCATTTATTATTAGGTTTCCTTTTTCCTCTACAGTCTTAACATTTTCCCTAATTATAATGTGACTTCTGGTATTAGAGTTGTACTTTATTCATGTAATAAAACTGTTTTGAGTGACAGCTTCCTAGGGATATTGTAGACGTTATTGCACTTCCTCAGAGAGGGAATTAACATTCCTCGATGTTACTTCCTGGCCTTGTCACCTTGACCCTACTACTTGTGTCTCACTGAAACCACTTATGGCTAATGGGTTGTGAGGAACTGAATATACCTTTGATGGTGATTGTTTCCTCCTTGCTGTCATCAGCCTAGACCTCAGCAAGCTCTGATTCATGGAACTACAGGCTAGGACGTGAGAGCCTCTAGCACGTACAACTATTCCATCCATGAATGAATAAATCAAGAACCACCCCATACCAGCCAGCAGTCTGTTTTTCACTGATTGCTGGCTACAAATCAGAAGGGATGGCTGTTAGGATAGCTTTAAACACAAGTCAAAGCATCAGGGCACCCAGTCCTGGTCCACAAAATGGTATTTTGCATTTTGCAAGAGAAAGTTGAAATCTTGCAATATCCTCTAAAATTTGAACCCCTTAATAAGGAATTAGCAATAATTTGGCCAGTGTCTGAGAAAAAAATTTTTTTCTTTTCTTTAGCAAATACTTTATTCACAGTGAAAATTATGAATGCACACAAGATTGCAGGAGAAAGTCTAAAATAACTAAGAAAACAAACTCCGCCAGCATTGGAGTGCAGCTTAGAACCAATACCATGCCTGGCATAAAAATCCATAGGTGTTCAATACTCTTTCTTTAATGGATCACTGAGTTATTAATTTATATACAGACATAAGAGTAGTTTGGACTGGCTGATTCCTTTTGTCCTTTCCACATTAAAATTGTGTAATATTCTGAAAAGAAATACTACTTATTTCTTTACTGATAACATGTTCCCTGAGACACTTACCCATCTCTTTCTGGGCAGTTCTTTTTCAGTGTAGTTTGAGGCCCGGATTTATTGCTTCAGATATGTATGGTATGTACATTTTTTGAAACAAGCCCCCATCTCAGACTTTCACTGGTCCTTTTCTAAATTATCTTAAATTGTGAGTTTTTGTGGAGTTGCTGACTATTAAAAGGAAATTTCGATAAGGGACAGCAAAAGTTGAAATTTCTGGTGGGGGAAGAGTTTGGTGTGCATTCTCTTTCCATCTCTTCCCAAGCTCCTAGCACATGAATTTTAGATTTGGATATACTGAGTTTAGCCAGCTGCCAGTGACTTGGAACTCTTTAAGTTAAACCTACCTCTAGAAGGGCCCAGCGAGCTCAGACTATGCTGATTCTCAGACACAACAGCTCTACACTCTGGACACTTCAAGAAACAACTACTTAAGGGCATTGGAGAGTAAATAGAATTGGGTAGATTCTGGAGGGAAGTGGACATTTGTAAAAAAGCGAATGGTATGTAGTAAGTTTCCCACTTTTTACAGCTTTTTTTCAGCTTGAGGGGAAAATGCAGTTGGCAGCTGGAGTGGGATGGGTCAAACGCTCATAGAAAACCCACCATCTTTCTGGCCTGAAGAATAAGAGTACAGAGCTCCAAGCAGCTACAGCCACTGGAGACCAAGAAGCGCCCAGGAAAGAGAAGGTCAGAGAGGAAGAGTCCCAAAGTCTGTAGATAAACTCTGCCCCAATCTCCGGCTGCCCCTGAACCCTGAGTGTGTAGGGCAGACTCGAGGCCACCCGATCAAGGAAGAGAGAACTGAACTGAGACTTGAGCTGCTGCCCAGGAAATGGAGCTTACAATTTCACTCTAAGTTAATTGCCTGCTTTAAAACAAATTAGCATTCTTCAGAGGCATAGACTAGAATCCATATTCTCCCCAGCACAGCAGTCACAACTTCCAGGACACAATCTAAAATCACTTGACATGTGAAGAATCAAGAAAATGTGACCCATTCTTAAGAGAAAAGATGATAAATGAAAGCCTATTCTACAGTGGCCCAGGCATGCAATTAGTAGACAAGAATTTTTAAACAGGCCCTATAACTATACTAAAAGGTGTGTAAAGACACATATCAATGAATAAAAAGATAGGAAATCTCAGGAAACAAAAATAAGCTACTAAAAATAATCTGTAAGTTTAAAAATCACTGACTGGATGTGGTCTCCCAATTTAAAAGGCCAAATCCTCAATCTTGGGGCTTGCCCTTACGAAACTTATTCTTGCAAAGGAGAAGCTGCACCTACTTATAATTATGCCTAAGAGTCACCCCCAGAAAACCTCTTTTGTGATTCAGCTGTGGCCTCTCTCTCTCTAAACCAACTCTGCAGGTGAACTCACTGTCTTCCCCACTACGTGGGACATGACTCCCAGGGGTGCAAACCTCCCTGGCAACGTGGGACCTGACTCCTAGGGATGAGCCTAGACTGGGCATTGTGGGATTGAGAAGGGCTTCTTGACCAAAAGGGGGAAGAGAAATGAAACAAAATAAAGTTTCAGTGGCTGAGAGATTTCAAATAGAGTTGAGAGGTCATTCTAGAGGTTATTCTTATGTATTATATAGATATCTGTTTTCAGTTTTTGGTGTGTGTGCTGGTTTGAAATGATGTATGTACCCTAGAAAAGCCATGTTTTAATCCTAATTCCATTTTGTAAAGGCAGCCATTTCTTGTAATCCCTATTCAATATTGTATGTTTGAAACTGTAATCAAATCATCTCCCTGGAGATGTAATTTAATCAAGAGTGGTTGTTAAGCTGGATTTAGGTAGAGGCGTGTCTCCACCCATTTGGGTGGGTCTTGATTAGTTTCTGAAGCCCTATAATAGAGGAAACATTTTGGAGAAAAGAAGATTCAGAGAGAGCAGAAAAGAACAACATAGCCACAAGAAGCAGGGAGCCCACAAGCCAGCAACCTTTGGAGATGAAGAAGGAAAACACCTCCTGGGGAGCTTCATGAAACAAGAAGCTAGGAGAGAAAGCTAGCAGATGACGCCTTGCTCGCTATGTGCCCTTCCAGCCAAGAGAGAAACTGTGACTGTGTTTGCCATGTGCCTTCTCACTTGAGAGAGAAACTTTGAACTTCATCGGCCTTCTTGAACCAGGGTTTCTTTCCCTGGATGCCTTCGATTGGACATTTCTATGTTGTAATTGGGACATTTTCTCAGCCTTAGAATTGTAAACTAGCAACATATTAAATTCCCCTTTTTAAAAGCCATTCCGTTTCTGGTATATTGCATTCTGGCTGCTAGCAAACTAGAACAGTGTATTCGAGTAGCTAGAGGGGAATGCCTGAAACTGTTGAACTGTAAACCAGTAGCCTTGATTCTGGATAATGAGAGTATAACTATGGAGCTTTTACAGTGAGGCCATGTGATTGTGAAAACCTTCTGACTGACACTCCCTTTATCCAGTGTATGGACAGATGAGTAAGAAAATAAAGACAAATAAATAAATAAATAAATAAATAATGAGGGGGCAGGGATAAGGGGTAAAAAAATCACTGAATGGAGATCTGAGAGGAAAGAGTCAGTGAAGATGAAGGTAAACTAATAAAAATGATGGGACCTGGAGATAAAAGAGAAAAAATATTGGGACTCAGGGACCTGTGACAAAAAGTCAAACACAAATAGAATTGGAATTTCCCAGGGATGAAAGCGTGGTGGGGTGGGGAATAGGGTGGAAAAATATTTCAAGAAATAATGGCTATTTCCCCAAATTTGGTGAAAGACATCCATTTGTAGATATAAGAAGCTCAGCAACCCACAAGCAGAATAAATACAAAGAAGACCATTCAATCAGGAAAGCAACTGGAGATGACAGATGTGTCATATGCAGGAGAATGACAGTTTAAATTATAGTCACTTTTCATTAGAAATTATGGAAGTCAAAATACAGTGGATCAACATCTGTAAAAGTCCAAAGGTAAAAAAAAACCCTGTCAATCTAGAATGCTATATCCAAGGAATATAGTCTTCAATAATACAGGCAAAATAAAGGCATTTTAAAGATAAAAGATAGAACTAAGAGAATTCATTTACAGAAATCCCATACCATAAGAAAGGTAAAGGAAGTTTGGTAGGCTGAGGGAAATGATGCCACACAGAAACTCAGAGCTTCACAAGGAATGAAAAATCAGAAATCGTAATTATCTAGGTAAATAAAAAGGGCATTTTTTGCTTTTTAATTTGTTAAGAAATATATATGACTGTTTAAAGCAAAATATTATCACTGTCTCACGGGCTTTATAAATATATGTATGTGGGGGGCATAAATGCAAGGTTAATTGCAAGGTTTCTCCATATTATGCAAAGTGATACATTATTAACTCCAAGTAGACTGTGAAAAGTTAAGAATGTATATAGTAATCACAGAGCCACTACTAAAAATAATGTAAACATGTATAATTAAAAAGCCGAGATAAATTAAAATGCAATTTTGAAAGCAAGCAAACAATCCAAAGAAAGGCAGGGAAAGAACAAAAGGACAGAAAACAGGTGACAAAGATAAATAAATAATAAAATGGCAGATTTATATCAAACCACATACATGATTACATTAAATCTTAATGGGCTAGAATTCCAATCAAAAGGGAGACTCTAAGAATGAAAATGGTTGGAGTATACACTATCTACAAGAGATACACTTTGCATATAAAGACCTGAGTTGAAACCAAGTGTGGGTAAAAAAATATAACATGCAAACAGTAAGCATAAGAAGACTCGTTTGACTGTTTTATCAGATAATGTAGATGTCAAGACAAAGAGTTGCTGAAGGACAATTTACAATGATAAAATGGTCAATCCATCAGGGAGACTCAACAATCATAAATGTGTATATATCTGACACCAACACTTCAAACCGCACGAAGTAAAAATTGACATAATTAAAAGGGAAAATGGACAATTCTACATGTGTACTAGGAGCTTTTCAACACCTGTTTCTCAGCAACTGATAGACCAATTAGACTTAAATTTCAGTAAAGTCCAAAATTCTTATTTTGGAACTCTATACCCAACATCGCAGATTAAACATTCTTTCCAGATGCACATAGTGTGTTCATCAAGGTAGATTGTACGATGGGCCATGGAGAGTCTCAAAATTGCCAAAGGATTGAGATCATCTAGAGTATGTTCTCTGACCACAATGGAATTAAATTAGAAGTCAGAATAATGAGATAACTAGGTAAATCTTAAATATCTGGAAATTAAACCTCTAATTAATCCAGGAGTCAAAGAAGAAATTGGAAGAGAAATTGGAAAATATTTTGAATTTGCATCTTGATTTTGATGCTACAATATTCATGAATTTAAGCAACTGATTCAGATTGCTGAGCCCTCAGTTAAATGAGGATAGTATCCTCAATAAAATGGAGATGTAAATACCACCTAGGGTTGTTGGAAAGATTAAATGGAATAATATCTGTAAAGCACTTAGCATAACTCCCACTCCAATAATGAAACTTGTCTTGTTGCCTGTACCATCACACATCCTACAGTCTCTGGCCACTTCCCCTTCTGCCTTAGAATGCTACCCAAGAAGACCGAGCCACATCCTTCCTTCCACTCTTTAGTTCTCCATGTTGAATAATTAAACCTTCCTCCCATGTCTGATTTAACTTATATCTCCTTGCTCTAGGGCACTACTGAAAGCCCGGAGATTGGTATGAGCGTGCTCTCACATGAACGCGAACCTTGAGTTATGGGTGATGCTCACATCCCTGGGACCCCCCACACCAGCCAGGATTTCTGATCATCTTTCATGCAATCACTGAAGATATGCCCAAAGCCCATCTTCTAGAACTTGTAACTTGAGAGTTAAAGTTCATCACACTGGCCTCCCACTTCCCAGATATCTAGAAACTATTTGGAATATGTCACTATCATCCTCTTTGTTCTCTTCCATTTTTCTTCCTAACTCATTGCACAAATTCAGCCACGATTTTCATCCCTCTGTGTCTTAAGGTATCTCCTTCTAAATCCATATAATAATAATCTCCTCATAGGAACACTGGTTCGAATTAATTATTGTTTGTCAAGAGCTTCAGGATATTTGGTTGGAAGAGGCCAGTGGATGCAAGCTGTGTTATCTTGCAGAGCCCCGACTCTTGCCTTTTTGAATGGAGCTGGTGTCTTTGTGCGATCAAATTAACCACACTGCTAGAGGCTTAGGCTGTAATTAATGACACCCATGCAAACTTAATGAAGTGATCAATCTATTATGGTTAGATTAAATAATTAAGTCTGAAGAGTTTTAGTGTTTTTTTCTTCAAGTAGCTTCTTTTCCGAGATGACTGTTGACATTTTAGCTCTCCCTCTCACTTTATCATGTCAATTAGCTTCCTGCCAATTTATCTTGTGGCTTGCAGATTTCATGATAGATGCAAAAAGTATTGATATTTTACAGATTTTTATTCCAAAAAGTAGAACTAAGGCCAACCTTTGATAGGCAGCAGCAACAGAGAAATGCAGCATAAGAAAAGGTAAGAAGGGGGTGAGGGTGCAGATTTGGCCAAGGGCCTGCTCTGTGTCCAGTACTGGGTGGGAGGGCACCTGTGGGACCTCAGTTATTTTCCCAAGTGAAGTTGGCATATTCCCCATTTCATGGATGAAGAAACAGGTGCAGGGAGGTAGAATAATTTGCTTAGGGTCCCAAGTGAGCAAGTGGCAAGGCTAGTTGAATCTGAGCCCTCATGGTTCTAAATGTCATGCCCTTCCCACGGGTGGCAGAGGGTTGTGGCTGGGCAGCATGCAAGGAAGTGCATTCTCCCACCCAAGGCCCCTACCTTCAGGGTCTTGTTGTGCCTCTGCAGCTCCCGGCACAGACTCTCCAGCTTGCTTCGAGCGAGGATCGCCCTGCTGTGCTCACCCTGCAACTGGTCCTTCTCCTTTTGGATTTGCACCTGTTTTTTTTGTAGGAGCTTGAAGGTCTTTTGCTCAGTGCGGTGTTCCTCTAGCTAGACGGGGGGTTGCAAACGAGAAAGAAATGGCAGGGATCGCTATTGAGTTGACAGAAAGGAACTAAAGCAGGAAGACCCAAAGATTACTCCATGATTCTTTGGAAACATTTTTTGCTATTACCCCTTTCCATCTGGAAGCAAAGAAGCTCCACAGATGTCACCTTTGCAGGACTTATAGTTTTTGGAGCAGAGCATTTATAGGTTTTTCTTTATCACCGTCATCTTTATTATTAGAATATTATCATTGATCTCTTCTTACTTATTATAATATTATTATCGAGCTCTTCTTACTTTGGTCTTCGTTTTGGTGGTCTAGAGATAGTTATCTTTTTTTTGCGTCTATCTAACAATGCCAGTCAATATAGAAAGGTATATCTCAAAACCTGCAATGAGCCAGAATTCCTGATGATACCTTGACATGGAGACAATGGCCAACAGTGTGCCTGCTTGGGTTATGTTTAGTTCTCACAGTTCTTTCTCGGGAACAGTGGCTTCCTGGTAAACAGAGGATGAGAACCCCCTCCTTATAATTCTGAGCTGTGGGTATGGATTGTGAGAAAGGAGGAGAAGAGAGCCGGCTCCTCAGAAACCAAAACATAGATAGTTTCTCACCAAAGCTTCAGAAATAGCCATTGCACGAGTCAACAGCATGATTGGTAAAACTCAGTAACACACCCTGCTCTGTGCCCATCCCACCCTCTCGGTCTCACAGCCAACAGATTATAATACTCGCTGAGTTATGGGGCTCGGAATTCTCCCCAGATTGCTTGAGTGGCCAAGACTAAGCTGCCAGGGATAGGACGTAAAATGAAGCCAATTTACCGCTGCACTCTCCATCTATGCATGGCTAGGTTGACAGATGAAATACAGGATGCCAAGGTATAGTTCAATTTCAGATAAATAAGGAATATTTTTATTGGTATTGGTATATCCCATATATTGCATGGGACAACTTTTTACTAAAATATTATTTGTTGTTTTTCTGACATGCAAATTTAACTGGGTGCTCTATGTTTTTATTTGCTAAATCTGGACATTTACTGCAGGGCTGTAACCTTTGCTGGAGACCAGCAGATGCTAGGGGTATCGATCTCAGGTGAACACTCAGTAGGTCTGTCCTCACACTGCAGCCCTTTGTCCTGCCATTTCTTCAGCTGGACTCAGTTCCCTTCGTGCCTGTTCGTACCTACACCAGACGGAAGCTAGTTCTAGTAGTAACCTCGTTGGCCAATGCAAAGGAAGATCCAGGAGCCCCTGGGTGCCACTGGACCTGGTATTTCTGCTGTGTCATGCAGCCTGATGAAGATGGATGTCTGTGTAACATGAGCTCTTATATGTGCCTCAGTTTCCCTACTATTACAGACTGAAGTGTATCCTCCAAAAAGATATGTTAAACTCCTAACTCCTATTTGAAAATAGGATCTTTGAAGATGTTATTAGTTAAGATGAGACTAAAGTGGAGTAGGGTTGGCCCTGTCCACTATGCTGGAGGCCTTATAAGAAGGGGAGAGCTAGGCACAGATAGGGAGGGAGAAGACGGCCACATGGTCGAGGCAGAGATGGAGTGATGCCATGGACACCACAATTGCTGACAACCCTACAGACCTTGGGGGGCATGGCCCTGCCAGCAGCTTGCATTCGGGCTTCTGGCCCCCAGAACTGTGAGACAAGGATTTCCTGTTGTTTAAAGCCACCCAGCTTGTAGGATTTTGTTGTGGTAGCCTTAGGAGCTAAGACATCTGTCTCTGTTCTTCCTGCACGAGATGATCAAGAGCCTCCCCTTTTCTTCATTTCACGTCTCATGCAACTCCTTACCTCCCTCTATTCTACCCCCTGTAATGACCACTTTGCATCTTCCTGGCTAAGCCAGGGGTGTTCAGGTGTGAGGGTCTGGCTTCAGGTTGAATGTAATTTACTCCTTGGTAAGAATCAGCATCGGGTAAAAACTAAGCGTATGTTACTGTAAATACCACTTGAAATTGACATTCTGCTCAAAATTCAATTAGAAAATCTATGACACTTTTATATTTCTCATGCTAAACTGTTAACAGAAATAACCTCTGACAGGTAATTGCTTGGCTAGGAGGATGGGTAAGGACAAGGGGTTTCCTGGCCTTGATATCGGTAGGTAAATGGAAAGGGCCATGGGGAAATGATATGGAAAATATTGAAAAGAACAAGGATAGATCGGTGAAAGCTGGGGAAAAATACTGTTTTGGCACCTAGCATTTTAGGAAGTTTAAATTGTTAATAGATGGATAATAGCCAATGATAAAACAAGTTGCAATAAAATTGACATATTTAAACTTGCTCTGTAAATTTTGACCATGTTTTCAAAAAGCAACATGGCCATAAAGTTTGAAAATAAAAAAGAATTCATCCTGCTAGATATAGTCAGACCATTTCTGGAACTTTTTTCTAAGGTCATAGAAAGAAGAAGGAGCAAGCCTAATGTGCAATGATGTTTAGTAGAGCAATATTTGGGAAAGCAAATAGTGAAAGAAATGTATGCATCCCAAACTTAAGAGAATGAGTGGATATCACCACTTAATGAAATATGACATGGCTTTTATAAGATATAATTACAAAGACTGTAAACTATATGGGAAAATGCCTGTCCTGTGAGCGAAAAAGTCCAGATATCATATTATATGTGCCTTATTACGGTAATTATAATAAACATTATCTCTGCATATGTGATGGAACTGGAAAGTCTGTGTTTTAGCTGGTGGAATTAGAGGTATTTTTGTTTGTTGCATGTAGTCATCATCCTTCTTATATTATCAGAATGTGGCTGTGGTTAAAAAATAATTTTCAAATATTGTTTGCAGAATTAGGCAAATGGCTACTCACAGCTTCAGCATTTCTATGATTCTATTGTATGGTAATTCAGTATAACAGGATGCAGCAAGGTAGAAGGAAGGAAGGAAAGAAGGAAATGAGGGAGGGAGAAGGGTAGGGAGGGAGGAAGAAATAGGGAATTCCAAGACTAAATGGGAGTGAAAGTCAAGACCAGGGTAAGATACAACCAAGGACCCAAAAGTCTTGTGGGCCTGAAGCCTATCAGTTGTGTGGACCCTCTTAAAAATAATTAAGACTGAAAAAGTCTGTCGAGGGACTCAGAAGGGGCCGTCCAAGTGAGAGACTCCTACTGCTTAAGCTCCACTAGCTCCAAGGAATACTGGCCTTCGGAGGCAGCTCAACTACTCCAAGGAGGGATTGTCTTTCTGTGTGTGGGCTTATTTCATTCTTTTGCTATTGCTTTTCCAAAAGAAATAGGTGCATGATTTTTTTTAAGGTAAAGAAGCAGAAATGAAAGAGAAGTCAATTGCCTAGGCTTGCTGGAAAGGATGCCATATCTCAGCTGCGGACCACCTCTGGGATGCTATGCAAACAGTCATGTCCATCTTCATGTTGGCATGTGTTTGGGAGAGGTCACAGAAACCAGGGAGGCTGGCCTTCTAGCCCTCTCCTTTTCTCCACAGTGCTCAATTCTAGAACACTGGTGAACAGATAACCCACACAGGGGTCCTCTGTGACCGTGGGAGCAGCTTCCCTCGCTCCCCACCATGTTTCTGGGAGGCAGGCTGTACGGCAGGACCTACACCCGGGCTCAAAACTCACTTCCAAAGCTTTGCTGTTGAAGGGAAGGGGAGAGGAATGTGGCTCAGAGAGGATCCATCAACCAAGCAGCCATCAATTAGGTGCCACCCAGACCTGAGGAGAATGTTCCGCATGCTGAGGGGTGGTGTTAAGTCAACCCTCTGCCTTCTGAGGGGAGCCCCCTCAAAAAACCTCAAAAAACTTGGGTACAAGAAGTGAGTGGAAGCATGAAGCTTTGGTTATCCTTATGTTCACTATACTTGTTTCATTCCAAAGTTCAAAAAACTTTGGAATATTCACATTTTTAAATTATCTATACTTCTATATCTTCTATATCTATACTTCTCTCCAATGTCCCAATTTTACCCATAATTGAGGGAGGAAAATTCTGCCCCCTTTCTTCCTTTCTGCTGGTATTTCTTGGCTTGTCATTTTCTTTTCCTTGAAAAAGCTACTTTTTAATTATTTTATTTTATTATTATTATTATTTTTGCATGGGCAGGCACCAGGAATTGAACCCTGGTCTCCAGCATGGCAGGTCAAAAAGAGCTAATCAGAGGTCTTACCAGTTCAGCATACTTCTTGAATAGAAAATCAAACTTTTCTTCAGGTGTGTGCAACTTGTTCAGATTCTGCATTAGCAAGTTGGCTTCTTTGCCTTAAAAAAAATAATAAAACATAAAGTCATTAAAAAAAAAAGTGTGTTCAATAGCTCAGTGGTAGAATTCTCGCCTCCTGTGCGGGAGATCCGGGTTCAATTCCCGGCCCATGCACTTCCTAAAAGAGAAACCAACATGCCAAAACAAACAAACAAGAAACAACCAACCAAACAAAAAATTCAGTAAGTGGTGCTGCAAAAATGGGATACTCCCATCGGAAAATAATAAACTGTGACCCTGCCATACAGCGTACAAAAAGAAAGGAGTTGAGGCTGTTCTCAGGAAAGGCAGGCATCCAGGTGGACCAGGCGTTACTTATTCCTGGCTTTGGGCAGCTGCTTAGCCTCTTTGAGACTCAGGCATAATATTTTTCTCCCTGAAGGAAGGTATGACACCTTACAAAGTGTGTGAGGATTTACTGAGACGTGTGTGAAAATAGGTGGGAATGTGTCAGGCTCACAACAGATTCTCAATAAATGTCGGCTCAAACACTGGTCTATTTTTAATCCAAGAATCTAGTCTTGTTAATCATCCCCTGTTCTTACTGTGTGACAGAATGAATCCACCCAAAGTAGTGAATTTATGAAATAATAAATCACCCATTTTCCCACTTTTAATAAAAAAGAAGTAAAACAATCCATCAAAGTTTCTGACTTGCATGAAATGGCCAGTATTGAAACATTGAGTTGATAGAATTACAGCCCAAAGCAGGTCAGCCTGCCTGTTTTGTTTCTGTGGTTTTCCTTCTTCTATTATCCCTTTTCCCTCTTCTTTGGGGAATGCATTGTGCTATTTCTGTGCAGGGGCCTATTTCCTGAGGTTTGGATGGAAATCACCCTAACCAGATCTCCTGCTAAGCGAAGAAGGAGGTCAGTGTGGAGGGAAGTGGAGCCAGGCTTTTGAAGTCCCTCTTCATCTCTGTGGTTCCAGCCCAGCCTTCCCAGGACTTCTCTCCCAATCAGCCCTCAATCCCTATTGGTAGTTTCATTTTCTGTCCCTAGTGGGAGTTTATGCTAAAAATTTTAATGCTTCTATTCATGATTATTTTACAATGAGCCTCAGCTTCCTTCTTTCCTCTCCCTGTTGTTCTTCCTTTTGTCTTCTTCAGCTCAGACTGGCTCATTTGCCTTTCTGGGGTGCCTGGAACCCTTGTCTACAAGCATCCATTGGGCTGCAGGTTGGGAGGAAGGTGTGAGACTCGGGGGCCTTGTTCACCACTAATTCCAGCTCTTCAAATGGTCTATCAAAGTGTAACCTCCTACCTTTCTAGGACCTGACCCAAGTCCTAGCTTCCCTCTGAACCTAATCTGAACTTCTCAGTCTCTGTGAGTTGCTCTTTCTCCTGAATTCCTCTGGTTCTGCATGAAATTTAGCATTTGATTCAAGCAATACTTTATCACTGTTTCAGAGATATGCCGGGGGTCAAACGAAAATGGATGAACCCAACCATCTGGGAAAGGGACCACTGCAAGGAAAGTAAGGAAACAGGTGTGCAAAGTTCTCTCAGGACACCAGTATCCTAATCCAGGGGCCTCTAGGAAAGGAGAACTGAACTCACCTGGAACTAGAAAGACAGACTCCAGGAACTGAAGTAGGGTAAACTCTCCTCAACCAATATACTAATGGGTTCTATTTTCTTTCTCTCTAGCAACAATAGTGACCTCAAGTTTGCCACTTGCTGTCTTTCTGACCAATCATCTCACAAAACAGAGTGGATCTGTGGATAAGGCTTGTTTTCTCTGATGGGCTTCCTACTCAATCACTGATCATTCTGAATTTCAAAATGTATATTACATTTATCACAATTTGGTGCTTATGGCTATATGCTGCTTGGCTGGCCTATTAAGCATTGGCAAAGAAGTGATTACTAAAACCCTTGTGAACCAGTAGTGGTAGGGGGAGGGGGAAGGCAAGGGGGAGCTTCAGCTCTTAGCAGGACACATCATGGTGTCATGGTGCCGCCTAATGGGGAGTCTGTTGTCGTTTCTTTCAGTTCAGATGCCAAGGAGAAAATGACCTGCCTGGCTAAAGGGATTTAAAAATGTTTCCACCATGAGAAATCACCAGCTGTTTAACCACCAGCTGTTCCAGTGTGTGGTGGGCTGATTGTGGGTAAATATGCAGCCCTGGAAAGAAAGACAAATCTTGAGCTATAGAGACATTTCCCAAATAGTCAAGATGGTCTTTGAGGGTCTTGTGGTCCAATAAATTTAGAAAATGTTATTACCACCATTATTGGTGATTTTCATTGAGTATATATTAAAGGTTAGAGAATTCTGGCAGCAAAGAAACTTCAATTTCACCTGAAATATCAAAAGGTCCTAAGTGCACAATCTGGAAAAATTGGGGTGAGAGAATCATAAAATTTCAGCATCCCAAAATACCAGCGAAGTACTATTGGATAAACATTCAATAAATATGTGCCTAAGCATAGTCTAAGAATATATCTTCAGGTAAGGGCTGAATGACCTGCTAAAATTCTATAAAAGGTGCAGATATGTTCTAAAAAAGAGTTCACAGCCTGCACTTTAAATTGTTTTCCCCAGAGGGTGAGGAAGCACTTTCTGAAACATCAGAATCATTGATTCCACAATCTGCGCCAACCACAGACCTCCTGATCCTGAGTCTCTGGGGGTACATCGCAGGAGACCATATTTTTGTCAAATTCTGTGTTTGAATCCAACGCACAGTTGAGTTTGAAGACCACTGGTAGACAATAGTGCAGTGTCATTGAATTTAGTAGCAGCCAAGAAGTCCCGCTTCCTCCTGGGGTCAGTATCTTCTGGCTCATGCAATCTTTGGGGTTCTTTGGCTTTTCTGTCATACGGCAATGCACATGGTGTGTCTTCTCCTTTCTCTTCCATGTTCCTTTGACTTCCAGCTTCTGGCTGCTCCCTATGTCCAATTTCATTTTCTTATAAGGACTTCAGCCATGTTGGATTAAGGCCCACCCTCCGTCAGTTTGACTAATAACATCATCAAAGGTCCTATTTACAAATGGGTTCACGCCCACAGGATCAGGGCTTCGGACCTGAGTTTGCCTTTTGTGGGAGACATGATCCAATCCCCAGTAATGCTTAAAATGGTGGTTTCACGTTTAGTCTAGCCCACAAATGGTGTTTTAGCTCATAATGTAGCTGAAATAGCACCCTGTTTAGCGGAATATGTTAATGACACTCTGGGGATGGTATGAAAGGACCAGCAGCCAACAGGTCGCCCAGGAGGCCACTCTAGTTCACAAACAATGGTTCCAGTCAGGCACATTCAGCTGAAATTTGGTCACTTGTAGCTAGTGGTAGAATTAGAGAGGTGGAATGTTTTTGAACTCTAAGAAACATTAGTCTGATGATTTTTAAGTATAAGATTAATATAGATTGTGACATAACACATGGAAGAGAAGTTGGCCATGTTTAACTTTAACCCTACTTTCTTCATGCCCACCACCCTTGGTATAACACACACAAATTCCTAGGTAAAAAACAGGTTTAAAAAAACAAAAACAAACAACAACAAAATAATAAAAATAGGTTCGGGATGATACAGTAAAATAGCTTCCCTGGTTAGGACCCCTTGAAATTGTCCACCTCTGGAATGAGATTTTGTATACAGTATTCTGGAAAACAGCCACTAATGCAAAGGGACATTCTGAGACGTGTTGGATAGAGAAGGGAAGATAGCTCAGTAACACAGAGCAACTTCATTTTTTTGTCCAAAGTTCTAAAATACTAGACTGATTCCAGCCTTGGGTTTTGGAATGTTTTAAAGGTATTACCTGTCTGTTTTGACCTTTACACCAGGTGGTTTCAGTATGCTCTTCCCACAGCCATTGAGTGTGTCATTTAGCTCTTCTTGAAAGCAGTGTTACCATCATAATGATGTTATATGATAGTGCTGAAATACTTTGGGGTTTACAGATGGCTTTTTACTGGGGTTTGAGCCCAGTTTCAGCTCCAAGAACCATGATCTCTTCCACTCTACCACCCTGTCTTCCAGAAATGAATAAGGCATGGAAGATTTGCTCATGACAGATTTTCCATCCAGCATGGGAGACAGGTATGTAGACAGATGCATGCTGCAGGAAAGTTAATGGACAATGGAGGAAGGTGACACTAACACCACCTGGGCACATCAAAGAAGGGACCACTAGGAAGTGGTACTTGTAATGAGTTTCTCTGTGAAATTTGCTGGGGTAGACAGGAAGAGGGACTGATATGTGCAGTCACATGCTTCCATTCATAGCTAAGAAAATAATTCTCACACCCTGTTTAGCCATTCTCGGTGCTGCCAATTTCCCTCTGTGCTCCCAACATTCACCCATTATAAGGATCAGTTTGCATGTCTGTCTGTCTGTCTCTGTGCCTAGAGTGCCTTAAAAAGGGCCATGATTATCTGTGAGCACTGAACAAAGTGCTTCACAAAGACCAGGCATTGATAAATATTTGCCTAACCAATGAATGAATGAGAGTAGAAATGTATACTTTCTGTAACAGTTGACACTCTATAAGTGACACATTTCTGAGGAGCTGTGATAAATGAAAAATATTTTATATAATAGTGTTATAGACTATTCAATGCTCTATTGGATAACCCTTTTGGAGGCAAAAGCCATTCCTGCAATTATCTTTTGTTTAAATCCACATTCCACTGGTTAGCTTTGCTTTAAATTATTTTTCTTTCATTCATTCTTAACCAAATATATTTTGAGTTCTTGGGACTTTTGATCCACTGTCCTAGCACTGGGGCATCCAACAATGTCCAAGTACACCTGCAGTCCCTGCCATTGAGATGGAAACTCTTGAGGGGAAGATACAAATTAACCAAATAATCATAAAAAATAAATGTTTAACTTCAAATGCTAATAATTGCTGCAAAAGAAAGATGCATGGAATAATAAAAACACAAAACAGAAAGACTACAGTTGGGCTAAGAAAATACCATTTGTAGGAGGTAAGCACCCAAAGAACTGGATTGCAAGTAGGGTAAAGAATAGGTAGCGATAATAGTATGTGCACCAGCCCTGTTGAGGAATGGCATTTGTACATTCCAGGAGCTATAAAAGCAGATCACAATGACTAGCTCTTGGGCAGTAATATTGGTGGGGGTGGGGCAGGGGTGGAGGATAGAGATGGCGTGTTCAGTATGGGGGTCATGAGGCACCGTGATGTGGGATAAAGTTGGAGGTCCTGGTTAGGGCCTTAAAGACCATGGTTAGGATTTTTGTGGTCTTCCTAAGAGCAATAGGAGGTCCATTTGTGTTCTCAGAGCCCTCGGAGGGGAAGGGGCTAGGGCAGGTATGGCAAGAGGAGATGCAGGGCATCCCTGAAGGAGGCTGTTATAACCAACCAATGAGAGACATATCTATCTGAATGTGCTTTTAGTAAAGGTCAGAGGAAGTGCCCCATTTTAGGACAGATTCAAAGAGAGAAAAGCCATAGAATAGGACAAATGACTTGCCTAATCCCTTTAGGATTTTCTTTTCCGATTTTTGCTCTTTATTGCCGACAGACTCTTTGGCTGCAGGTGGCTCTCCAGAAGCTGTGGGCTCCCTTTCAGTCTCTTCCATGGTCTCTTCACAGTCCCTTTCCTCATGGTCAAGGGATTCTGCCCTCTCTTTGGTTGTGCCAGGGCCCTCCTGCCCCGTTGTGCTGGCGGCGGACCCGTATGTGCTTATGATGTCTTCCAGTTGTCGATTCAACTCTTCGGAGATATCATGAGCTGCCTTTTCAGGCTGCACACTTGCCCCTGTCTCTGGTTCTTGGACTGGGGGTGAGGAATCCTGGCCATCTGGCTTCTTCAGGCCATTAAGACTCGGTGGCAATAAAGAACTCTCCTCTCCATCCCCTGGGGCTGTTGACTGTGGTTCCACTGAGGGTAATACGGGTTGACCAGTCTCCATACTGGGAGCAGTACCTAGAGATGAGCACAGTTAGGTTAAGGTAGTTAACTCAGCTGTATGTAAATGGTAAGGACAACCCCAAATGGGTTTCTAACATTGACTGAATGCCCCTTCATAAACCACTGATGCTACAGTTAGTAAGGTAGTAACAGGTGGAAGTCATTTCTCCAAATTGAGTCATACTACTAGCATGCTTTTGTTTTGGTCTTTAGATTCCAGTGGTGTCTCCTATTATTGTCATGAAAAGAGTAATTCATACTGTTGTTTTCTTTTGCATGGCCCTGTTTGACATTTTGCTTAGAATAGTCAGTTAGTGGCTATCATTCCCTCATATGATTCTATGTAGGTTCACAATCGTTGGAAGCACATGGTTGAATACATTTAATTGTTGAAATTTAAATTGGTATTAGTTTTCTTTCAAAGTTAAAAGTTAATGCAAGAGCTGTTGAGTCTACTAAAATGATCCATTACAACAATATCCCTAAACTCTATTTTAACCCTTAACTCAAGATGTAATCAATATGAAGATTTTGGTGTAAATGCTTAGTTATACTGGACGCAGGAGGTACTTTCTTGCTTTTCCAATGTTTTCTTTTTCCCAGATGAGTAACGTGTAATTGTCATTTTTTTTTTTTTTAATTTGTATATGGGCAGGAGGCACCAGGGATCGAACTCCAGACCTCCAGCACAGCAGGTCGGAGCTCTGCCTGCTGAGCCACGGCAGCCCGCCCTGTAATTGTCATTTAGTAAAACACATTTTCTGAGGTTCAAACTAGCATCATTTCTGGAATAAGACAGTGAGAGCGGGTATAAACAAACGACTGCCCAGTCTGACTACACGGTGGTACTCATGATAATTCTTGAATTTACTCAATACACATTTGTTCCAACATTAAAACCTACTTTCCTTTAGGATAAAACAGGTCCCAGCTTTCTCTTCTCAGTCAAGGAGCACCAGAATAACTTATTTATTTTTAAGAAATAGCAGTTGCCAGTATTCAGGGAAAGGATGAAATAGGGAAAAAAATCCAGATATAATCCGGGCAATGGTCAGAGAGGGACGTGATGAGGCAAAGATTCCAGGGTTTCTGGCAGTCTCCATTTCTGAGTTTGCAAGAGCTTTAGCTTGGCCCTTTCAGCCAGGATATTTAGAGAAACAAATAGAATAGCTTTCCACTTGTAAAGGGTGTTTCATGGTGAGCCTGTTAATTCACAGCATAAAAACCTGGCAGGTTCCTCCTGGCGCCCAGGTGTGCTGCCGCACTGGTAGGGAGAGGAAACGCCAGCGTGACCACCCCACTCCCTCTCCCGGGCCTCGCGGACACCAGCATGAATGGAGACTCCCGTGGGGCGCCCCCCCAGAGCTCTCATTCACTTGAAAGGAAGTGCTTCCTTCCACCCACTCCATCGGTCAGCTTCGTCACCGGGTCACGCCATCAGCGGCCACATGGCCTGCCCCCTGTGCGCTGGGCACACCGGCTATATTTAACTTCGCTCTCAGCCCCCACCCCCAGCTCAAGGCGGGGGCATGTGGCACCTGCTGTCCAGCCAGAGGTTATTTTAAGCTCTTGTGGAAGGCATCATGGTATTTAGCATGTCATCCTCAGAAACCAAGGGAAGAGAACACTTTTTAAAATCAATCTGAAAACAGTAAACATTTAAGGGTTTCCGTTCATATGTTGGTTGTAAAGTGTTAGGGAAGCTATTTCAGGATGAAATCAAATTGAAAGTAGACCAAACTTCAAAGTGATGGGTTTAAAGCCGACTGAAAGGCATATTAGTGTGGTTAGTATAGATACAAGTTCTCTGTTTGCATTCGATTTGCGCTGTATTTATCAGATGCCCTGACCACCGATGGTTTTTATACTTAATTCCATGGCTATCCTTCCAACTCCCACTCCACGTGCACTTTAAAGCAGAATGACAGCGTCCTTGTGAGCCGCAGGGCAGCTCAGTTCCTAGGAGCGGCCTCCAGATAAATCAACAAGAGGGGAAGAAAAAGTCCAAGGAGCTCTGTTACTTTTTCAACTGTCCCTTTCTGTCCTCGCTAGTTTTTCAGCAAAAGCTATTTCTAAATTTTATTTTGTATGAACTTTATTGTCTTCTCTCCTCTGAAAGAGAGAATCCTGTGCTTGCACTAGAGGTCCCAGCAGGTTCTACGTACTCCTTCCTAAGCAACGCATTTCACTTACAAACAAAGCAATGGAAAGTTCTTCAACAGCTCACTTCGATCTCAAAGTTGCACGTTTTCAACATCGCAAACCACACCCTACCTCTTCTCGTAGGCCTTGGGGGGTGATTGCCATACTCACCCGCCGGCTAGGAGCTGAGCAGAGAGAGGAGGGAGGAGAGGAAAGAGGCAGCAAAGAACAAGTCAGAGCAGCAGGGACAGCAGGAGACAGGCAGGCCGGGTTCTCACAGGGGAAACAGACCAAATAGACAAACACGCCAGTGCACACACACACACGCACACACACACACGCACACACGCAGGCAGTGGGCCAGAGCCAGCAGGGGAGGGAAGGCGGCGTGACACAGCAAGAGACAAGGGCACCCAAGCTCCGGCAGGAGTTCAGCAGCTGGGAGAGCTTATCAGACCCTCCTCCACGATTTGTCCTTTAAAAAAAATGTAAACCGCAAGTCGGCAGCAGCCGGTTTGCAGGCGCAGCTTCTCACCATTGCTGATCTTGGGCGCGGAGAGCAGTTTTTCTTATTTCTTGGTATACTTCCAGTGTGGCGAGTCTAATTAGTGCCGAGTTTCTTACAGGAATTCTGGAAAAAGGGAAACAGTGGCCTAACAAGAAGGAGTCCAATCTAGATCGGGTCCGGTGCCGGGAGCACTTTATTTCTGATGTTATTGTCTGGTTTCTTGGCAACATTTGTAATAAAATTTCACCTGGTGTTTGGAGGGCTGGCCCATGGTTGGAGCCCCGGTGGTGACCGGCATGGCCTCCGGCCGCAGGCTGCACTCAGGTGACCGCTCGCCTGTCACTTGCTGCCTGCGTGTCCCTCCTCCTGCAGCAGCTCCTCCCGGGGGCGCCCTCCTCAGTCCTCCTCACAGAAAGACCCTCCTCCCCACTCCCCATCAAATGCCTCTCTCCAGACCCATCCCGTGGTTTCGGGATCACGTGTCTGCACTGGTCCGAGGCAGAGCCTGACCAGCCAGGACGGAGGCGGCGACACCCCCGTGGAAGTGAGGATGCTGGTCCCGGGAGGCCCATGTCCAAATCCCTGAGCCCGTGACCATGCTGCCTTGTGCGGACCAAGAGATTTCGTGGATTGATTACGTTAAACAGGGGGGTCTCCTGACTCACCCAGATTGGACCCGATGTAACCACAGGGCTCCTTCCAGGTGACAGAGGGGATCAGGAAGGAGGACAGAGGTGGAAAAGAGGTGACAACGGGGTGTTGAGGGTGGGACTCAGGGCACGGTGTGCAGGAAGCCTCCAGAAGCTGGACGAGGCAAGGGACCGAGGCTCCAGCAGGAACGCAGCCCTGCCCACACCCTGACTCCAAACCAAGGAAACGTGCCCTAGGTCTGACCGCCAGAACAGTGGAAACTCAGATATGTGTTATTTTAAGCCACAGAGTTTGGGATTAATTGTTTTAGCAGCAAAATGAAACGAATGCAGTCCACTCTCAAACTCTTCCCTGCCCCTTTCTTGCTGGCCCAAACACCCTGGGAGAACAGAAACGGTTCTTAGGAAAGGGGAGGAAAAGGGAAAGAATATTACAGAGAAGTAGCACGCTGGAGCTATCCCAAGAGGTGGCCAATCTCATCAGTAGAAAGTTCTGTTTATCAAAAGGGGAAGGGCGCTTTCCCCTTCTCCGTGCCCCCTTCTCCACTCCCTCCCATGCCTTGGACCTGAAGTGACTCCTTGGAAGCCCAGAAGAACAAGAGGACTGAGCATACAGCAGGAGGTAAGGCAGGAGGAGCAGTGTCCACTTGGCACCGTCTTCTAGACCCAGGGTGGATGTGTGTCATCTAGAGTTGCTCCGTCCAAGTGAAACACAATACCAGCCATGGACAGGGGCCAGCTACGCCATTTCATGTTTTTTTAGTAGCTACATTTAAAAAAGGTTAGAAGACATATTATGAAATTATTCATAATATTTTGTTTAACCCAATATAATTTTAAAAATGGTCATCTTAACATATAATTAATATAAACATCATTATTATGGTATCTTACTTTTTTTTTTTGGTGCTAAGTCTTTGAACTCTGGTATGTATTTCACATACACAGTTTATCACAATTTCACCTAAGCATACCTTGGGCGGGGGTGGGAGGGGTGGCCAGATGCAGCCAGCAGCACCCACCCATACTGGACAGTGTAGGACACAAGAGTCAAGACAGTGGGTTCTGGAGAGCATCCTGTTGCTGCAAGCAGTTGGGGTGAGAATTACGTTCTTAATCCCATCCTCTTAGCAGTTTGCCCAATCCTTTTTCCCTCTAAATTTCACTACTCAATTATTCTCTTTTCCTGGCCTCTCAGCTTTATCTACAAATAGGATTAAATCTCCTTTATCTTGAAGAGCAAGCACACGTAGGAATCCCTTCCTTTTAAATTCCTGTCTTTTGTGTGGTTGCTGTGCAGTGTAGGGCCGGCGGACAGCGGCCTGGGTTTGGAGTGTGTTTTGACCATGTACCAGCTGTGTGGACCAGCATGGGTGACTCAGCCTGTGTGTCTCATCTTTGCCATCCAGCAAACAGGGATGAAGTCAGCCCCTCCTGTGATGGGGGCTTCCCTAAAAAGACATGTTGAACCCTCAGGAACTGCGGCTGCAATCTTGTGTGGAAATCAGGTCATTGCAGATGGAAATAATTGACATGAGTCCTACTGGAGTGGGGTGGGCCCTAAATCCAATTCTGTAGCAGGACTCAGCTTCCTAGGTTCATGGCTTTGCTGCGAGGAAGGACCCAAGGGCACAGCACAGCATAGAGCAAGCAGGTAGGACATTTATTGAGAATGTGGGTGAGAGGACATGTGGGCAAGCTCACCAGAAAAGAGGGATGAGAAGAGAGAGTCCCTGACCTTTCACACACTTGTTCCTTTTTAATGTTTATTAACTATTCCACTGCCCCTCCTTTCCCCTCATCTGTGGATGCATGATGGTAGATGATCCCTCCAGCAGGGTCGGTTTGCTCCACCAGGTGCTGTTTATAGCTGTTCTTCTCAGGGTTATCTTTCTCCTTGAGGACTGATGCTTCTGGATATTTACCCTTTGCTCTGTCAGCCACCATCCTAATTCCAACCATACCTCAATATAATTGGTGTCCTTAGAAGAAGGGAGAAGAGACAGACAAGACACAAGTGAGAAGACAACCATGTAAAGGTGGAGGTGGATTGGATGTAGCTGCCGCAAACCAAGCAATGCCTGGGGCCACCTGAAACCAGGAAGAGGCAATGAAGGCATCTTCTTTGGAGACCTCAGAGGGAAATGGCCCTGTCAACACCTTGATTTAGGATTTCTGGCCTCCAGAAATGTGAGACAATAAATTTCTGTTGTTTTAAGCCACCAGTTAGTGGTACTTTTGTTTTAGCAGCTCTGAGAAATTAATACCCCCCTTTTTAAGGTTGTCATGAGGAATAAATTACCCTTGCACATAGAAACACTAAACATTATTGCTTATTCACTTCATCACCAAAATTATATAAGGAGCATTGATGCCATTTGCCTCTATTTTCCATCACTGCAAACCTCTGCATCTGCCCCCCACCAACTTAAGGAAGATGTGTCCTTGTGGGAGACCAGTGACCCACTTGCCAAAAGCCAGGGCCTTTTCTTGATCTCGTCTTAGTTCCTGCTCCATGCAAGCCCTTTGCATCCAAGAACAGTGACAACAACCTCTGCCAATGGTGAGCAGCTGTTTTTGGACAAAGTCAATTCAGGAAAATTAAAAATGTCTGTGGGTTAAATTTTTAAAAGAAGAAATCATATATGCTTAAATTTAATTCATAATGTTCATAATGATATATTTATAAAATGGTCACTGTTGGAGGAGCTGGTGAACTACCTCATTACTTTGAAAACTTGTAGATCCAGGGAAAGAATCAAGTACAATACAGCCTTTCCCATACAAGGATGATTGGTTGTCCCTGGTTGTTCTCACGTGTCTTCCTCCTTGTAGAGACACCATTCACTGGTTTGGGGTCTACTCTAATCCAGTATGACCTCACCATACCTAATTATACCTGCAAAGACTCTAATTCCAAATGACGTTCCAGGTAAACTTGAGTTTTTTTAAGGGGTGGGGGTTTGCTACTATTCACCCCACCAAACGGGGTAACATTTCTCCCTTTTCAGACATTGTCCCACTAATAAATGAGGATGTGAGGATAGAATTGGAATAGCACATTCTGAGCACTTAGTGAATGAGTAGGTGTAGCCCTGAGCATCAAAGGGGGCTAACATCCTAAAGACAGTGACCAGAGGCTTTATGTCCTCCTGGTGGAGTAGCACACCCCTCCCGATGATCCTGTCTTTCTCCAAAATCACCCCCAAATCCAGTCAAGACTCTGGATCCAACTACCAATTCTCAGGACACCCAGAAGACAGAGGAAATGTTAACATCCACCCCAGAGGTGCATTCAGCAAAATCCAGACTGTGGGAAATCCTATAGGATAAATCACCTGGTTTCCTCAGTAAATAAATTGCAAGGAAAAAAAGAGAGAGGGGAGCTAGAGATGGAAAAAAGACATTTCAACAAGTCACATCTCATGAATGCTACTGGGATCCTGATTAAAAAGTCAAACTACAAATAAGAAGTATATTTAAGAGGCAATTGAAATTTGAAAACTGATTGAATTTTTTATGGTGCATATTGACTTAATGGTTTTTTTATTCACACACCATACAATCCATCCTAAGTGTACAATCAATGGCTCTTGGTATAATTACATAGTTATGCATCCACCACCACAATCAATGTGAGAATATTCCCATTTCTTCTGAAAAGAAAATTCCATACCCTTAATACCCTGCTTTTATTGATGTTAGGCTTTGGTATGGTGCCTTTGCTATAACTAATGAAAGAATATTACAATGTTACTGTTAACTGTTAACCTTTTTCCCGTATACCACTATATTATTAACACCTTGTAATAGTGATGTACATTTGTTCTAGTTCATGTAAGAACTTTCTCATATTTTTACAATTAACCACAGTCATCATTCACTAAAGGTTTTACTATGTTATACTGTCCCAGGTTTTAGCCTTTAGCTTTCCTTCTAGTGACATACTTGACATTAACCTTCCTCTTTCAACCACACTCAGTCAGCATTGTTAATTACATTTACAGTATTGTGCTACTATCACATAGTATTGAGTTATCCATTGCTGAAGATTTACAATCAACTTTGTTAAACATCCTGTACTCCTTAAGCATCTTTTGCCCAATCTCTAATTATGGCTAGTTCATATTAGTAAGCCCATAAGGCAGGTTGATTTTTGACAAGGGTGCCAAGTCAACTCAAGTGAAAGAGCAGTCTCTTCCTAGGTGCTGGGAAAAATGGACAACCACAAAAGAATATAACCAGATCCACAAAAGAATGATGAAAGTGGATCCCTGCCTCACACACAAATATAGCAACTCAAAATGGATCACTGAACCAAATGAGTGCTATAAAACTCTTAAAAGGAGAACATAAGGAAACATATTCAGGACCCTGTACTAGACAATGGATTCCTAGACTTTATACTGGAAGTCATCAAAACAAACAAAGATTCTGAACTTCAAAATCAATAGTTTTGTACATTAGATATTATAAGGAATGTGAAAAGACAACCTACAAAATGGGAGAAAATATATAGAAACCACACATCCGAAAAGGATCTTTTATCCAGTACATACAAAGAACTCCTACAACCCAGCAACGAAATGACAAAAAAATAAAGTGGCACAACCACATTTACAGACATTTCTCCAAGATTAAACAAATGGATAGTGAATACATGTCATGGTGGTTCACCTCATTAGCCATCAGGAAATGCAAATCAAGATAAGGATACAACCAGAATAGCTAATTAGCTTTTTAAAAATGGAAAACGACAAGTGCCGACAAGGATACAGAGAAATAAGAACCCTTCTTGTCTATTGTTGGTGGGAATGTAGAAAGATGCAGCCACTGTGAAAAATAGTTTGGTCGTTCCTCAAAAGGTTGAGTACAGAACTTCCATATGACCCTGCTATTGCATTTCTAAGTATATACCCAAGAAAATAAAAAATGGAGATTCAAACAGATTTACAAACCAATATACAATAATCATAATTGCCAAAAGATTGCAGCAACCCATCAACAGAGGAATGGACAAGCAAAAGTGTGGCATATGTAACGGATTATTCAGCCATAAAAGGAATGAAGTATGTATACATGCTATACCATGAACCTTGGAGACATCATGGTACACGAAATTAGCTTAACACAAAAGTACAGATTTTGTATGACTTCTCTTATGTGAAATAACTAGAATATGTGAATTCATAGATAGAAAGTAGTTTACAGGTCACCAGGGATGCAAATGGAGAAGAAATGTGAGTCAGTGCTTAAGGGGTACAGTTTCTTTTGAGGCAATGTATGAATCTTGGTAATGGATAACTTTGATGAAGTATAACATTGAGAATGCAATTAATATCACTGAGATGTACACTTAAAGTGGATAAGATGGGAAATTTTATGGTGCATGCATGGTGCCACAACAAAATTTAAAAAAAACCCAGAGTGAACCCTAATATAATTATAATAATATTGGTTCATCAATTTTAACAAATGTACCACATTGTGCTGGTTAGGTTCTGGTGTCAACTTGGCCAAGTGATGGTGCCTGGTTGTTTGGTCAGGCAAGCACTGGCCTAACTGTTGCTGCAAGGATATTTTGTGGCTGGTTGATAAACCGGAAGGCTGGTTTATTAAATCATCAGTCTAGCTGATTAAATCTATCATCAACTAAGGGCGCATCTCCCGCAAATGAGCTAATCCAATCAGTGAGAAGCTGGAAGCAACAAAATCCGGAACCAAAGCCAGCAGAGCTGACCATGTGCCTTTCCATATGACAGAGGTGTCCCAGATGCCAGCAACCTGTATTCAGGGACCAGAAATGTAAATTGTAAGCTAATAAATCCCTAATGTTAAAGTCAACTCATCTATGGTATATTGCATTTCATCAGCTTTACCAAACTAAAACAGTATATATATATATTTTTGAGGGAAACACTAACATTTCAAGCATCACATAATTACAGTTCTACCTTCTAGTAAGCTTTTGTGAACATTGAGACCAATGGTGGGGAGAGGGTTAAGGGGTGTTAAATTGGAGAGGTGAATTGACAGGAGATTTCAGGTCTTTTAAAATTCTCTGTGTAATTAAGCAATTGCTTATCTGACCCTTTAAATGCTGCCATTTGGGGAATCCATTTTTGTTTCTTTCAGTTCAGATGTCAATGAGAAAATGACTCTACCAGCTAATGAGACATGAAAATGCTGCCTCAACTGCTCAGGCATATCATGCACTGATTATAAGCAAATTTGTAGTCCTGAAAGAGAAAAGTCTTAATTGTTGGGACTGGGGAGGCATGTCAATGGATGGATATATGTTTGGGCCCAAATTATTTTCCTATTTTCTCTATTTCAAGTGGTGGTGGCCAGTCATTATATTAGAGAGTCTTGAGACACAGAGCAATGGAACTAGGTTGAAAATAATGGAATTATGCTGCTTGTTCTGAAACTCTGATGGACAGGGCATTCCATACTGGATGGTAGCCAATTGCCCCAAACAAACCTCTCAGCAAATACTTAGAAGAGAGTGTTTTACAAACTTAAGTACTATACTGGTTCTTTTAAAGGAATAAGTTAAATACTGTTAAGTTCCATTTAAAGGATAAAAAAAAAACCTTTATTGCACAAAATTATTTTATCATTTAAACCCATATGTACTGTGTTTGCCAGGTTCTCTAGAGATACAGAACCAACAGGAGAGATCTGTAAATATGAGATTTATAAAGGTGTCTCATGCAACCATGGGAATAGAAGAGTCCAAAATCTGTAGGGCAGGCTGTGAGGCTGCTGGATCTGATGAAAGGTCTGGATGAACTTCCCAGGAGAAGCTCACTGGCTGAAGAAGCAGTGAAGGGGTCTCTTTCCTTTCATAAAAGCCTTCAACTGATTGGATTATCTCATTGCAGGAGACATGCCTTAGTTGACTGCAGATGTTATCAGCCACAGATGCAATCAACTGACTAATTAATGATTTAATATTCTAGCCTTCAGTTTATCAACCAGCCACAAAATATCCTTGTCGACAACTGGGCACCATCACTTGGCTAAGGTGGCCCCAGAACCTAACCATCACATGTACTAATATAAAAATAAGTATAAACATCTTATGCATACAACTTCTTTTCTCTTCTGGAGCTGCAAATTTGCTTACAATGCCTACAGTTCTTATACAATATAAATTATAGACGACCACACAAAGCCAATAAACACAATGGAAATTAACATCATTAATTTTATGTGACAGAGAATGTTTTGCTGAAACTAAATTGCTATTTGCAACATGAATGTAGTACTGACTGCTTCTTTTGAGTTCATGGTTCTCTTCTACAATGTGCTTTGTGAAATGACTCAATTTCCTCAATACTTGGTCCATTCAAATTATTGCAGAAGTTTCACTCATATGGCCTGTGATGATTTCACTTGGCCTTCATTTGATGCTAAGGCATCATTTACTGTCCTTTCTCATTTGCCTGCAATTATTGAAGTAGTGCTACTTGGATACACACAAGTGTTTGCCCAGTAAAGGCACCAAAATGATTGTTAGCTGGAGGCTATCTACATGGTCCAGAACAGGCTTATCCATTTCTGATTATAATGGAAATGAATACACATGCGCATGCAAACTTGTGGCTCCCAAGAATTCCTCTGTACCTTGCTAGGGACCCAAAGAACTGGGGTAGTAAACGAAGAAGACAAGTTAGTAGAGTTCAGTGTTTTATTATGAAATCAGCCTTATGAGACACAAAATACACTGAAAAGTCTTTGTGATATTGTGAGGCACAAATTAATTTTTTGAAAATATTTTTATTTTTATGCAAATATAAGAAAAACACTTACTAGTCCCTGGCCTCCTGACCCCTCTTCCTCCAACTTTGTCATGCTCCCCAGAAGAAATAACTGTCAACAATTGTAGATATTTCCTCTGGGATTTACCTTCTCATGTGTGAAAAAATGCCCATATTCCTGTTGGTAATTCATCAATTTTTGACATTGTCTATTTTCTTCACATGGCGATGGTTGAGGATTTTAATTCTCTGCACTCCTTTCTCCTCTCCTCATTTTCCCAATAAAATTAAATTTTAATTTTTAATCCACTGTCAGTGCTTTCCTTATTGAATTAATGTTCAATGCTAAACCAAGTAAAGTACGGTGATAATATAGTTTCGTTCTTATGCAACTTTCTGATTTTCCTGGAGTTAATGATAGCCATTTATTTTCATTTGTTTAGTCTTGAGAACAGTTTGTCTTCCCAAACTGTCCAAAAATCTCTGTAAAATGCTTCCCTGTACAACAGTTCTCAAGATCAACTGTCAGACAATTTATACCTTCTAGCAATTTCATGGAGATCTCACCCCCTCCCCACAAACCCCAGCTCCCCCCAGAGCCCTGGCTTACCAGACCTGTGGCTGTTGGGGCCTCTCACACAGCTGGGGCCCTGGCAGGTCCCCCGCTGCCATCCTGGGAATTCCCTTCTCCTCTCTTCTCTTTCCTTGCTCCCAGTCTTCCTCTTTCTTGGTTTACTTCCTCATTTGTTGGAACATGCCCTTCAGTGGCTTCCTGAGAGGCACTGATGGGAGACTTTGTAGGTTTGATTCTATACTTTTCTACTGCAAGCTGCAGGGAAGCAGATCATGTTATAATTAAGACCATATGCCTTCAAATCATTCCAGATCCATCTTACTTGGTTAGTATTGTAATATCTCCAATGTCAATTTCCTGCTCCCTGAAATTACCTATTTATATGGTTGTGATATGACTAACAGAATAAATGTGTTCTAAAAGAGTACATAATCTGTATTAACTAATTCCAATAATTTGTGCAAGTTCCACCTGGGAAATGATCATTAATATTCTCTACACTAATAGCATTTTAAGACTGTTGTTGTTCAGAGCCAAGTTCATGTCTGAGAATCTGTTGATCATCTCTTGGTCAGTGTGTATAATAAACTTGACTTTCATGAGAACAATGCACCTAGTCAGCAGACATCATCACTGTGTTTCTAGAATGAGAAAATGTGGGCCTGTAGCCAAACAGATGATTTTGTATTGGTCTAAATAGAAAACCATCCATTGAGTTACAGTATTTCATTTCTACGGTGTTTCAATTTGCTAATGCTGTTGGAATGCAATATATCAGAAATGGATTGGCTTTTATAAAGGGGATTTATTAGATTACACATTTATAGTCCTAAATCCATGAAAATGTCCAAATTAAGGCATCAAGAGGAAGATAATTTCTCTGGGGAAAGGCTGCTGGCATCTGGGGTTCCTCTGTCACATGAGACTGCACATGGTGGCGTCTGCTTGTCCTTCTCTCCAAAATGTCTCTGGGCTTCTGTGGGTTCTTTCTTGCTTCTCCTGGGGCATTTCTGTCCCTTTCTAAGCCTCTCTGTAATGGCTCTCTCCAAAATGTCTCTGGGCATTTCTTTTCTCTCTCTAAATATCTCTGGGCTCTCTCCAGCTTTTACTGTCTTTTTATCCTCTCACAAAGGACTCCAGCAAAGAGGATTAAATCCATCTTGAATTGGGTGGGTCACATCTCTATGGAAACAGCCTAATCAAAAGGTCCCACCCACAATAGGTCTGCACCCACACAAATGGATTAGAAGAACGTGACTTTTCTGGGGGGCATAACAGTTTCAAGCCAGCACATTCAGTGACACCTCTTTAATTTGTGCTGCTTGTGGAAAGTTGGTCTTAGAAGTGAAAAGTATAAATCACACCCTTTGAATGGAATTTGGTTGGATTGATTTCCAGCAAAGGCAGAAGCTAGGTTTAGGCCAACAAGCATAATTTCTCGTGAAGTGTAAAATGGACTAGCTTTCATGAATAGAATAGTTTTAAATTTGCATAAATATTAGGTGGTACAATTTGCTTGAGAAGAGTTCCACTTCTTGAGTAGCCTTATTTGACTACACATACATGTTTTTCATGATAACAATTTAATCATGAATTTCTTCTTTTTTTTATAAACTTTTTTATTAATTAAAAACTTAACAAAAGAACATTAAGATATCATTCCATTCTACATATACAATCAGTAATTCTTAATGCCTGAAAATGTAGAGCTGTGTTCCAGTAGCCATGTTTCTTGATGAAGATTGAACAATGATATAGCTTTCACAATGAGACTCTGTGAATGTGAAAACCTTGTGTCTGATGCTCCTTTCAGCTACTATATCAACAGAAGAGTAGAACATATGGAATAAAAATAAATAACAGGGGGAACAAATGTTAAAATAAATTTAGTTTGAAATGCTAGTGATAAATGAAAGCAAGGGGTAAGGGGTATGGTATGGATAATCTTTTTTTCTCTATTATCGTTTTATTTCTTTTTCTGATGTCTATGTGATAATATTATGAATTTCTTCTTTAAAAATGTAGATATATTATATGCAAAGCTCCCTTACACCGATGCTTTATTTAATCAAAATTATGATTTAACTACATGCATTATTTGACAAGGGAGATTTGGCTCATGCCAATGCTTTCTTCAAAGAAAGCCAGAATATATGTCTTATTGTAGTAAGACTTTCCGTCTTTGAAGAGCCCTCTTGCCCCGCTTCTATTCTCTTCCAGGAGAGTGGAGCTGTGTGTTGCTTTTTCATCCAGAGCGGGTCTACTGAGGATGGAGCTGGGTTCCCACTGCAGCCTTGGGTTTCAATAACTGAAGTTTCTCCAGAAAGCCTCCACCATCCCAACCCTTGCCCACTGGCAAGTTATTCTGAAAACCACATGGTCGAAGCATGGAGTTGTTTATCCTCTGGGTCCTATCGAAAATGTGTCATCACCTGTCCTCCCAGCTGAGGTCCAGGCTGCTCCTTGTGGTAGGGCCTTTGCTTGTGGTCGCAGATGAGCTGAGAAGCCCTACTGTGTTGAAATATTAACCCCCACACCCTAAGGGATTGTAGTGTCCAACTTCCTTTGGATCATGTTCCTTACCAGAAACTTGGCAGCTGTTACATTTGAAAGAACTCTGGATACAAGACACTGACATTAATTCCTTAAGGGTCAGGAGGCTGTGATGCAGATAGATTGAATGACAACTGCTGATGGTCCCAACTTTGAGGTTACAAAGCCACCCACACTTCTGGGCTGGGATCTCCTGTCAGATCCATTTCTTCCCTCCTTCCCCCTTCCCATTCTTCCTTGTCAAGGGGATTAATTGTGACTGTAGGTTCTGCAGAACCTTGGCTTGGGGAGATGTCACAATCAACTTCTCACTGTCTTGGACTCAGAGGTTCTGTCCAGAACAACCTTGCCACACCTCAGAGAGAAGATATCTGATGAAAAAATTAGCCTTTCCAAATAAGACAGCACCTTTGTCAAAAGGCATAGAAAGAAATAGTCTCCAAAAATAATAGCTCCATTGTGTTTTGCTGTACACACACTGTGACTCCTTTCAAAGGTTTAAGAAAGGAACCTCTTTCAAATAGCCTTTCTGAGGTTTGTGAATGAAAAACCACCAGGCTCATCTTTCTCTTCTCTGTTTAATGTCATGAGCTGTTTTGAGTCTTGTCTTAAGAAGCATGAGGTCTTCTATCCTACCTGGGTTCTTAGGAGGCTCCTCCTCCCCACTGATCACAGGCAATTCCCAGAAGGGGTTTTGAGGTAGACCGTGTTGACTGGAAAGCCGACATTTTGATGTGTTAAGCAGCATGGTGGGGGATCATGCTAGTGTAGTTAGTAGCAGGTAGGTACTCTTCTTCCTTCTCTTGGCACAGTTCTATCAATGAGTTTGGATCTAATTTCTAAATCCTAAGTCTGTGGGCCGGGAATTGAACCCGAGTCTCATGCATTCTACCAATGAACAACCTGTGCACCTGATGGCTTCCTTTTTTATCTTCCTGGTTATGTCTCCTTCCCTCCCTTCCTCGGGGTAGGGATGCCTAGGCTGAGCTCAGTCCAGACTGAGCAAGCTTCTCTGTCTTAGTGATAGCCACTGACTGAGGCTGCCTGACCTCCTAGCTACCCTCGAAGGCCTTTCCTGCTCCTAAGATCTCACATAGGACCGACTGGCCCCTGGACTACACTTACTTCCTTACTGCACTCCTTAGTTCAGGATCGGGAAGAGGCACCCCACTTGTCTTCATCTTTAGGACATTTTATTGTCCTCACTCTGCATACATTTGAAATCAGAGCAGTTGTGATCCCAAAATTGTTGTTTTCTCCAAATGGATCCTGGCAGAGCTGCCTTGTTGCCTAACTCCAGGGACACCATTCAAATGAAACACATGCAGTGGGGCCCCCGGGGCTGTGCAACTTCATGGGTCTAGACTCAGCCTGGAACCTCGATGGCCAGAAACTGTGGCCAGATGAAAGCATGGGATCTGTGGGGAAAACAAAGTCCCAACTGCCGTCCTCACAGACACCCCAGGAGAGGTTGCAAAGTCTGTATAAACATGAGGGGAACACGCAGGGGAATCCTCTCAAATATTTAAAGTGCTGTCAAGTGCAAAAGCCCATATCCTGGAGGATCTCGGTGGGGAAACGTAGCTACAGCTTCTCCTCATTAATGATGCACTCTAGGTTTGCTAATTTGCCTGCCCCCTAAAACTTATTTGCAGCCCCCAAATCAATATCCATGGTGTTTACATGGCCATTTGCACACACAGGTGTAGTGGTGAAAATAGTGAGTCATGCCCCTAATTGAGTCAAACGGGCCAATGCTCTGCCCCCCTGTTGCAGCTCTCACACTGCAAACAAGGGTCCTTTTTGCAGCCTATTTAGTGTTGCGTTTTCCACATTCATGTGCTTTCTGTTGGTGATTCTGCAGCTTAAAGTGCTCCACCCCCAGGTGTAGTGCTGAAGTGCTGTCCATTGTTCCTGACCACAAGAAGCTGCGACATGCCTTATGGAGAAAATATGTGTGTGTGAGATGAGTGACATCCAGGCGTGAGTTACAGTGCTGTGAGTTCCATGTTAATGAATCAACAATGCATATGAAATAAGGTGTCTTTAAATAGATGCACACTGAAAACAAGGCCATGTATTGACAGTTGAGGAAAACTCAGTGACCAGAGGTTTTCAGGAACATGACCCTGTATAGCCCCTAGAGCAATGGCTCAGTATTTGTAAATTCTATGTTTGCAATGACTCTATCCAAAATTGGGAAATTTTGATTGAAAAAATCTGTTAAATTTCAAAAGGTAGCAACAACACGTATTACTTAACAAAACTGGGAAATTCTGTTTTAGTCTGGAAAGATCATTGAGGCAAATTTGGATTTCTGCATTAAACACTAAAATCAAAATATACAATTACTTTATTTAAATGGACATAATATTTCTATTGAACAGCATTATTTTGCTAAATTCTGCATATTTTCTGATATTCTAACATGCTTTTTTGGAAATCTGAATTCATAAAATATTAAAATAATCAATATTTTTATTTATCCAAAGACTTCTGAGAAATTGGAGTTCTATACTAGTGTCATCTGTAATTAGATTAAGGACATATGTGAGTTTGATAAATGAAAATTTAACAGATGATACATTCAAAATATGTGAATTTTAGATCATGAGTCAAAGGAGAGACTTTCAGTCAACTCAGAGTATTTTCTTGATCTTCTTGCAGAAAATGAAACACTTTGTAACTGGCCTGGCACTGGATGGAAATAATAATAAATGGGAGAATCACTTAGGATCTAAAATTCAAGAAAGGCATTCCATGATGTATGCTCCCAGAGGAATGAGGAAATGCAAAAGGAAGTGCTTATAGCTCTGGAAAGGGAGCAAGATCCATTTAAAAATTTTAAGATTATGACAGAGATTAGAAGAGCAAAAATTTAATTGAGAATTGAAATAGAAATTACAAAAGAGAGGGCAGAATTTATTTACCAACCATCAACTCGTATAAATTAATTTGTACTTTTAACTGTTCAGTAAGGCAGGTGGACAGGCCAGGTATTGACAAATTGAAATTCTTCCTGTCTTCTCAATGTGGACTGGACTAATTTTTGAACTGTATTCTAGAAGCTGAACTTTAGCACCAAGAAAGGAGTGGCAGCCCAAGGCCTCCACCTTCTGAGAAAGCAGAACTGACAGCTATAAGCGTGTCAAAGACCTCAGATGCAAAGCCAACTGAAATGAGTGAAACAAGCCATCTGCCAAATAAGCAGGAAGAATGAAGGCTGAAGTACTGGCCCACAACAAGGAACTGGAGCATGCACCTGTGGAGGTTTGGAGCTGTGTGTGCATCAGATAACCATGTTTTTGATCATTCCTCTAGATGTGAGTCACTATCAGCAGGACTTACCTTCAGGTAAATTGTGGCCCAACTCAAGCAGGATGGATCTGAATCCTATTCCTAGAGCCCCTCATAAGTGAATGAAACTCAAACAGGGAGAGAGAAAACCACTGGAAGCAAGAAACTGCAGGTCAGTGGAACTGGGAAGAGAAGGTAGAGCCCAGGAGAGGCTGCCACAGGCATTGCCATGTGACAGAGGGGCCCAGGACCAAGGATCACCAGCAGCCAGCCCCAGACACCAGTCTTTGGGAAAAAAGCATTGCTTTGATTATGACTTGATTTGGACTGCTCAACCTCAAAATCATGAGCTAATAAATTCCCATCGTTTAAGCGGACTCATTACATGGTGTTTGCTTGAGCAGCCAGGAGACTAAAATGGCACCCTTTGTGGGATCCCTCCTAAAAACAAAAGTAACTGCAAAGAAAATGTTGAGCTTCATTAAAAATTGTATTTTTCACATTGATACTGAAGTGGATATGTTTGAACTCATAGTCAACACTTTCCTTACTTTTAAGGAAAGTAAGTATTCTAAATTTTTGTTAGTGACGAAGACATCTAGTATAAGAGAAAAGATGCTACAGTTATGGAATCTCAGTAGAAACATGGCACTTTGAAAAGAGAATTAGAAATATCAATATAAACTTTAAAAGAAAAAGTTGTGTAGCTTTGACATTGAAATAACCTAAGAACAGTATTTCCCTATGTTGCACGCTAGAGCCCAGTTTTTGGTCTCCTAATTTTTCAATACAAGAAACCAAGGATCTTTGGAGAAATGTCTGAAGTTGATGCATGACCCAGAAAGGTAAAAGGTAGCTTGGATCATCTTGTACTGGAAAGCAAGAAAGCTTTCAAAGATTTATAAAGTCATGTCAAAAAGACATAAGAACTTGCCTAAAGGAAGCTGGCAAACTTGAGACATTAAAAATTATAATAAACACTCTAGTCAATAAGAATACATTTAATCTATTAAAAAGCCATAATTCCATAATGATGAACAAAAAGAGAAAGAGATAATTGAAGTTTTTGAAAAGAAAGTGAGGGAACTAGAATTTACCACTGCAGGGGCTTGCTTTATATTTGGCATCATTAGCTCATTTGAAAACCTAAAAAGAATGTAGAAATTAGGTACAGCTGAATACATCAGTTAGAAGGCATTTTCTGACATGAGGTGGGCAAGTCAGTAAAAAGACTCTGTAACTTGTGACTACAAAGGTGACAAATGCCACGAGAAGTCTCCAAAATCCAATTGCATATGGTTTTCAGTATCCTGGAGTAAATGGTACAAATAGGAAAGAATATACTTGTGTATTCTTTCGAGTCCAGATGTCTTTAAAGGTAGATAGAAAAGTCTAACCCCACCATGATGCACAAAAGAACATTTGCACTAAAACAAGAAAAGCATTGGTTCAGCTGACTGAGGAAGCTTTAGAGGAGAGCTCAAGAGAGGATGAGTAAAGGTTGTCAGACAAATCTGCTTGTGCAAAGATTGAAAAAGCTACAAAAGGCAACAGGATGGGACAGATCTTTAGGCAAAAATAAATGGAAAACAGAGAGCAAAGGTAAGCAAAATAGAAACAGGGCCAAGTGGCTAACCAAGAAACCATGACGACCCCTACAGAAAGCAGAAACACCAAACACCCAAGATCAAAGCCAGGACCACAGCTGTCAGCAACCAGTCTCCTGGTGGTGGTGGTTGGGGGGGGGGGGGTGCAGCACGGAAGTTTCTTCTAAAAAGAAGACTAAAAAGTCTGCAGGTACTCATATCAACTCTTTCGTAAATGTGAGTGTCTTGATAGCTCCAGAAACACAGTTTAAAGGAGGAAATCCCAGATCAAGCCTTTTAAAAACAAAACAAAACATAATTAGGTAGGTGCTTTTCTTGTTTTAGTGCAAATGTTCTGTATAAAGAGGTGACTGACTCTCTTACAGGTCAACTCAACTCTCCTTAGGCTGTAGGAGTGCAGCCTCAAACCTGCAACGTGAAGCAGCACTAAACAGCAATCTAAAGTCATCTTGTATTTAACAGGGCTTTAAATATTTTGAATTACTTACTTTTTTTTTTTTTTAGCAGAATTGTGTCATAAAAAGCCTGCTTCCTGTTCTGTTTCCATTAGAATTGTGGGATCTTTTGTAGTGATAGCTCTGTTTTCCCTTTTCAATGTGTTGTGAAACATTGGACATTTTGAGCACATGATGTGCATGATATTAGATCATAAACTGGAGGGAAATTAGCTTATAATACTTTAAAATATTGGCACTTTAGGTATTTATTTAAGGATAATTTGCCTCTAAATTTTAAGATGGAAAGCCACTGGAAAATATTTTTAGAAATGGATAACAACATGGATTTTTCAGTTTTTAGTACTTGCATTAAGAATTGTTTACAAATTGTTTCATAATGTCTGTGGGCTGATCATCAAATGAAATCTCACGCATGAGAGAAAAAAATCAAATGGGAAATACATCCATCTATTTTGTGATGTTTTCAATTTATAAATTTGCAGAGTCTAAAGAGAACTATATTTACATATCTTGGGTCCCCTACACATTGAATGGCTTTCCCTGGAGAGGAGCTGTTGATTTCTGGGGTAGAAAGAATAATTGAGTATTGTGAATAACGTGATTCCAGGGAAGTGGGCTGGATAGTAATTTCCATCAACTTTGTGGAATTGTTAACATAACAACAATAAATAAAGTTTTGCATATATGAGCAGGTCTTGGAAAGGGATACAATTCTCCCATCAGTCCAAATTTCTGGTGGGAAAAAACCTCAATTAATTAGGAAGGGAACTTTCTTTCTTGCAACATATGCATCTTTGAATCCCCAGAAGATTTAGAACTAAGTATGGAAAAATTTAAAACAATCCAGATGATTTATTAGTATTTGTGCCAAGAAGGGAACTATAAGATCTATCAAGAAAAATAGCCCTGAGTGTAGCATTTTGTCATGTTTCACTACAACGTGCATTCCTTGGGAACAAAGATGGCGTCTTTTATTTGAAGGTTCTCATCACAGGACATGGCCTGGAGTCAGTACTCTGTGAATATTTATGACCAAATGAATGAGGTCCCCAAGGTTGTAGCAGGATTTGCTTCACGGTGACCTCTTCTTCAGGGAGAATAGAGAAATGTCCAACTCCTCTCAGGACTACTGGACGCCACTTGGCAGGCTCCTCCCGAAGCCACCTCAGAATGGAGTAGAAGTAGAGGGAGAGCTTTCCCAGAAGCTTCTGACGGTTGCTCCAGAGCATGTTTGCAGGTGGTAATGGTCCAGCTTCAGGGACACTGGCCTTGACATGGCCTGGGAAAGGTTGTGCTTCCCGGAGCTGAGCCTGCCAGCAGCTGAGCTCAAATGCCACATGGCTGAGACAGGACCCTGGCTGGGTATCTGACACTTGGAGCCAGACAGGCACCTGGAGTAAGATATTTCAAACCACATCCCCATGACAGCTCAAATGGCCGAGAGCCTCAGCCTGCTCTTCCTCTCGTTTGTCCTTGTCTCTCCTAGAGTTTGGGGCCAAGGCCCAGAACCATCTGGGGTGGCGTGGATCTTGCGGAGCAGACGGCAGTGGGCCCACTGCAGCTCTCCGGATCTGCGCTTCCACGACAGCTGCGTCACGCCCCTGACTCCTGCTGTGCTCGTGGCCACCTCAGATCTCCACGTCCCATCATGGTTGTGATTGTTGTTTAACGTGACATGTTTTAAAGATGATTCCCCAATTCTGTGCTGGCTGCTTTGAACCCCAAGTACTGGTCTTACAGCTCCATCAAGCTGATAGATTTGACTCATTGTTTCAATTTGCTGTGACGTTGTGGAATCACCGTTCTATCGTGGGGCGTTTTCTATTCCCAGCGTGTGCCATCTGCACACTTCAATGAACCTGCCTGCTGCGTCTTCGTCCATGTCACTGGTAAAAGAATTGAATGAGACAGGCTGGGGGTGGGGTGGGGATAGCACCTACTGGTGTGCAATGAATATTTACCAATTAAATCGTGAATTCGACTGAGGGAAAGGAATAGATTGGAGTTATTGTCTCTGATACTGTATTCTAGTTGAGCTTGTACCTTTTCAATTAAGCCTCGAAAGAGGCTGAAGCATACTTTTCTAAGGGTGGCTGTGTTGCTTTTCCAGAGGTTTTCAGGACAATCTCCTGACTCCCATTCATTCTTGTGTGACAGAATGTTCGATATTAAGAACACCTATCTGGTGTGCAGTGCTGTGTGAGAAACCACCCCAAAACTCAAGGGTCTAACACAGCCGCTAGTGGGTTCCACTGCAGGAGGTGAGTCACTCACAGGCTGCATCCAGGGGAGGGACAGCTGGAGGGACACTGTCCTCAGCTGGAACCACAGGGATAACTGGATTTCTCCCACCTGTGGTCTTTCCTCTTCACGGAGGCCAGTCCAGGCTTCTGCACATGCAGTGGCCCCATTTCAAGAAGGGGAAAACCCTGGGTGCAAGCCCTTGTCAAGTCTCTGCCAGCATTGCACTTGCTGATGTCTCAAATGAGGGAGGGTCAGTGAGGGAGGGCACCCCACCCGAGCGGGATCCACTGGAGGTGTGCCTTATGGGAGGATGGCAATATAACAAGCACGTGCAAATGTTCACAACTCCTTTAGGAGTTAGTAGAACATGCCTCATAATTTACGTTCCCTTATAATGAGCTTCAGAGAGAATCTCTATTGCTACAAACCTTTAACATGTGATGTGAGAGGCCTTTTATGAACGAAGAACTGAGTGTTGGTAAGTGTGAAAAACTGAAATTAAGAATTTCCAGCTTAAGTAGAGTTTATATAGATCTGCTTATACTTGAAGAATATTTTCCATTAGTTTATGGTCTTAGCAATGAATATTTCTAAAGATCACCACACTATGCTGTGCTCCTCTACACAGGTGTTCACATAAAATGGATTTTGTATCATTTTAGCCTTTGGGAATCCAAACAAGTGGCTTTGTAAAGGCAATATCAAACTTAGTCTAAGTTGTTTTTTTTTTTTTGGCATGGGCAGGCACCGGGAATTGAACCAGGGTATCTGGCATGGTAGGTGAGAACTCTGCCTGCTGAGCCACCGTGGCCTGTCCAGTTGAAGATTTTTAAATCTTCGAAGTATAGGAATTATCAAAGCTTAATAAATAAATATATCATTGACCTGTATAAGCACCTAAAGAACTAATTTGATAAATTGATTCTATCCATACATGTTCTCACAAACTTGCTCCCCATTACCCAGAACACATGGGCCTGGGACCCAAAGAGGATGCGTCTTTACATTTCAGCTCTGCTGTCCTGGAGATTTTAGGACCAAGGGAACAGTGCTCCCACAGGCGGCACGAGTTTTGTTACTATTCCCGTAAATCTGATACCTGGCTTTTTGGAGCTCGAGATGCTGTGGAAAAAGGGGCAAATGGGTGGGGAAGACTGGGGTGGAGGGGAGCATGGTGGCTGCTAAGAAGTCTGGAGTCACTGGAGACCTCCTCAGACTACCTGCCCATTAGCCACTGCTGTTGAAGACCACTGCAGCCTGCCCCGGAAGGGCCCCATGACTGGTGAAGATGCCATCCGAGAGCACAGGAAGACCAAGTAGGAAGCAGGAAGGCAGAAATATCCTAAAGGCCTTGTAGGGGATTACAGTTGCGGTATCCAGAGCCTCTCCATTGTCTTTTTCTTTGCTCTCTTTCCCACCAAAAAGAGATGCTTTGAGAGGTGCATTGGTGCTTTGTTTTACAAGTTAGTCCATAGCTGTGTTGCACCAAGAGAGGGTTACGTTGTCACTGGAGGAGAGAGCTTGGGTTTGGGGCTGAATGAGGCACTAGTGCAACTTTGGTTCATTTCCTTTTGGAGGGATGGGTAAGTTTGGGCAATGTAATGGATTATTGAATTATTTTATGCAGGAGTACTTATTCTTTATTTTATTTTATTTTTTTAGGAGCACTTATTTTGACAGATAACTAAAGGAAGAGAGGCTCACTTAGATGTCAGGAAGCTCAAGTGGGGAAGTGCTTTGCCATTTTGTTAGCTGCCCAGCATCCCACTCTTTTTTCCATTTGAAGCCTCATTCCCCAGTGAATCAGTCTGGGAGAGTGGGAGGGCTCTGCCCATCACCTTGAATGGTAAAGGGGGTAGGGTCTCCACTCCATTTCCTAATTCTTCGACAGTTGTGATGCAAACAAGTACCTAGCCTTGTCCAATCCCACCCTAAGTGGAACTTTAAATCTGGGGAGTCATGCAATGGTGCAGGAAACCCTGAATATTTGGGGGGAGGGGGTTGGGGAACATTTCCAGTAGCATCCACACGATGGGAAGAGGTTTCTGCAGCAGCACGTTAGAGCATCTTTGGGCCAGGGCTCTTCTGCCTGGGCTTCCTTGACTTCTTCCTTGGTTCCAAACCTGGTTCTCCATATTCCTCAGATCCAGTTAGCAAGCTGTTGACTCCTCCTGGTCTTAAATGTATCAGAATCAGATCTAGTAGACCAGTTTATGGGACAAACACAAAGCATACACTGCAGGGCTTTCTAGATGTACACTGCAGCTCAATTCATTTTCCTCCTTCCTTTCCTCTTAGCTCCTTGCCTGGATGCATTATAAACCTTTATGGTCTTTTCTCTCCCTCCCCCTCCAGAAGGGTGCTTGTATGTTGCCTTGTACAAAAAATGCAGTCAATATTGCCTCTTGTCCAAATTACACACTTAGTAAAGAAGAATTCTTAACTATTCCCTCAAAGGTTCTAGACCACATGAGTGAAAATATAAAAGCACACCTGCAAGCATATTGCAAACAGAATTGGCGGTAGCATTCTAGCGAGCTCCTTTGCTACAAACATTTATAAAGCTTATGTTGGTGGAAGAAACCAAAATGCTTTCTTTCTTTTTTTCTTTTTAACCTAATAAGTAAGCCGGAAATCCTTGTTGGACTTTTGCTGGGAGCCACAAATGGCTAATGATGACTCTGATAAAAATGGCACTTCTGCTCAAAAAGGAGGGCAGATGTTAAATGGTGCCAAACAATTTTTTTCCTTTGTGGTACCTTTAAAAACCAATTGCTTTGCTTCCTTGAAAACCTACCCCAGTGTAGTTAGGAAAGTTTCCTCTGTGGCGGGGACATCTGAGCTGAAGCCCACGAGATTAGAAGGGATGAGTGGATGGAGGAGCCAGGCAGGTTCCAGGCAAGGAGGGGCCAGCACACCCTGTGCTCCTCTCCAGGGCTCAGGCCCCAGCTCTTCCCCCACCCACCCAGGCCCTGTGCTCCCCCAAGAGAAATGGCCAATTCCTCAAAGGAAAAGCATCTTCCTTAGAGATGCATAGCTCCCTCCTGGGACATTCGTTGACATTATTAACCAAAATACTTACATCTCAGGCTGAAGCACTGCTTCTGTTGGCTCTACCCATTCCCAGAGCCTTCCCAAGGGAAGTGATTAGCTTCTTGGCTTTTCTGTGCTAACTAAAGTGATACCTCCCACAACAGAAGGAACCTCTCCTAAATACAAATTCCTATACCCACAATTCAACTTGGCAGAGGCAATTTGCTGGCAGGGTAAGTGTAGCCTTTCTGTCTTGCTTCCAACTATGAAACCTTCAGACCAAGCTGAGATCACTCAGCTTTCTGATGAAGAATTGTTTTAATATTAAAAAGGACATTTATTTGTCTTTTTGTAATAAATATTAATATTTTTGTGTTTGAAACTAAAATGTCATTCTGTTTTAATACCAGACCCTTGTCAAAATGTATTGCATTTGTATACATGCATATAAGTATGAATATATAATGATTGATGAAATAATAGTGTAAACATTAGCCAACTAGTTAATAGAGCTGAGCCAAGTAAGTGAGCTTCCAGCATCTAGAGGAGCTGCCTGGCCCTGTGCTCCCTCTCGCCTTCTCAAGAATGCTAGTTGACAAGGTGGCCTTGATGCTTTTTGAAATCTTGATGAATAGAAGCTGGAGAATATTATGTAAAAGTGGCAAGCAGTTCTGCTTGCTGAAATGGAGGCTTCGGCTTATCTCCAAGGAAGACTATCTTTTTATTTTGCACAAAACCTCTTGAATGGATTATTGAGCTAGACAAATGTAAATCAACAATCCAGCCTCGAGGGAACTCTGTGGGCTGCAGGAGAACATAGATGCAGTGTTCCATTTGGTGATGGACACTGTGATGTGTCCTGAGGTCCAGACCAGGCATCTGACCACGGCTATGCCTGTGCATCTAAGGGGCCAGCCAAGGAGGGAGAGAAAGAGAGAATGATCATCACCGTTCCCCAAGCCGAAGGTTGTAAGATTAACCCTCTTGACCAAGGACCACACCATGCTGTGTGACGGAGTGGGGGTAGGGGCGCCTAGGACTACGGATGTAGAGTCTACTCTGCAAACTCTTCCATATATTCCTGCTTGGTAGCTCATGGGCGGTGGCGGCTTTGTTTCCACATGAGATGCACTGAGATGGAGAAGAGTCAAGGAGGGACATCCGGCCTCATGCTGGAGGAAAGACAGTCGAAAGGAGCAGAACAGGGTTTGCTGCAGCACGGCAGCCCTGTGTGCCGTATTATTCGGGAGTGAGTAACTCAGGACGATCAGGCTGCACTGTTACGTTGTGAAGTCGTCCTCCGAGGGGGAAGTGCTGCAAGGTCCCACTCCTGTGGGTGGGAGGCAGACGCTCCCTAGAAGGAAGGAGGCTTCTCTGCAGTTGTCATTGAACAGAAGGAGCTAAGCTGGGGACTTCAGACCTGAGGAAAGTGCACCTCAGTCTTCCTCTCTCTCTCCTCTTCTTCCATGAGCTTGGCTGGGGCCTCCAGGGGGTTGGAATAACTTGACCATGTTTAGGGTGGCAGGTCTAGGGCTGAGATCGAGCCACCGGGGTTGCCCCTCTGGTTGCAGGTGCAAGATTCCCCTCTTTTGGGTCCCATATGCCACAGAACCTCACGCTCAGTGCTGCGATCTGGACTTAGCTGCCAGATGGAGACGTGGGGAAGGGCCTCGCGTGAGGTCCGTGGAGTGGGAGGTGCTCCCTGGGGCCCGGAGCCCCCAAAAGGAAACCAGGAGAAGACCTGGGGTTTGGGGCAGAAGAACCGCCAGCAGCACCTGCTGCTGAGCACAGAGGGGAGAGCCAAGCTGTCAGACACAACCGAGAACAGCTGGACCTGGAAAGTTCTTGCTGGGAAGGTATGTGTTGCATATCATCGAGCTGCAATCTTATTTTTAAGTCTCCTATGTGGCAAGCAGCCTGAGTATTCAGTTATGATTTTTTTCATAAAATGAGATTTCACACTTTATAATAGCTTTTATCTGGAACAATGCTAAATTTCTTTCCACTATTATTCCCAGGAAAGAGAGTGAATTATGGATAAAATTCATAACCTTTCCATTCTTTGGATGAAGTCTGTCTCCATGTAATTATCTGTTAGTCATACATCTCCCGGAGAGTACTACTCACATGAATAATATAATAAAGAAGCAACTGTTTGAATACAAATTTCATATAAACAGAATATGTATAATGGCCCAGAAAAGTATGAGCTTCAAATTCTCTTTAAGTAGAATATGTTATGGAAATTGTGAAATGCAAAGACAGGCATTCAGGCAAGGGAGTTTGAAATTCTTTATGAGAATAAAATAAGCAGTAGACAAAAAAAAAAGAATTTCTATTGAGATGAATAAAGTATATGCAGGCCAGTTTTTAATCATGATGACTTTCTTATAACTCCCAAAATAAATCATCCAATTAAAAGAAATAAGATCAATGCAGTTTTAGATGCAGAGAACTTGCAAGAGAATTTGGATTATAAGATGAATGCTATTTGCCAAAAAGAAACAGAATTTATAGACACTAGAAATAATAAATAGCATAGGATTAAATAAACAAATTCTGAACCTGAATTATATAATTTAAAAATAATAATAGTAAATTTTCTTTAAACTGAAAATGTAATAAGTGAAAATTGATTTCCTTTTGGGGGCTCCAGGTCCCAGGGAGCAGCTCCCACTCCACGGACCTCACGCGAGGCCCTTCCCCACGTCTCCATCTGGCAGCCAAGTCCAGATCGCAGCACTGAGTGTGAGATTCTGTGGCATATGGGACCCAAAGGAGGGGAATCTTGCACCTGTGACCAGAGGGGCAACCCCCATGGCTCGGGGGTTTGAAAATTGAATATCTCGAAGGAAAGATATTCGGTATGAATTTATAGGGACGCATGCAAACATCTTGTTAGAAAATTTCCACTTCTAGCTATGGCACAACAGCTTGTGCCAGACCAACCCCCTCTGAAAAAGTTGGATAAAATACATTTAATAAAACAAACAAACGACTTTTAAAGGCATCAGAAAGCAGCTAAAGCTGTTGAGATTAAGAAGCAAGATTCTGGAAGCAGGGAAAAGTATGGATATAAACCTGAAATTCCTTTTTGTTTATCCTTTCAAGTCATTTTCCAATATGTAAGTAGCACAGGTGAGAGGATAAGTAGAAAAGGCTTAGAACGTTGGTAGACACACGATATTGGCAAATGTTGGAGTCCAGCATTCCTAAGGTTGCCACATAAGTGGACCTGAAATTTTGCAACTCTTTTTCCCTCAAGATGATTCCTAAACTGCACAGTGTGAGATTCTAAAAAACAAAGTAGAAAGTGACAACGAAGTGACTAAGGCGCTAAGAAGAACCTTAAGCAGTTTCTCAGCATTTGAGAACTACAGGAACTGGGTACAGACATTGGCAAACATGACAGGCTTTCCATTGTGTCCCCTGGAAGTCTAGGTTCTAGATGTGAGGACAAACCAAAGAAGATCGGACTTACTGATACCAGACCCTGGGGTGCATTCATTTCAATCCCTGATTGGATCAATGTGAGCTGAACCCCTTCGATCTCCCAGAAAAGAAAATCCTGTCCAAAGGAAGATAGCCCTTATAATTCATCATACACAATGCCTGGAACTCAATAAAAAAAAAATTACTAGGAATCCTAGGAATCAGTACAAAATGACAAAAACCAAGAAAAAGAATAGAAACAGACCCTCAGGTGAACTATACCCTGGAGTTTCCAAACAGAGGCTTTTAAATAATTGTGATTAGTAGATGTCAGAAAATATGTTAAAGAGAATTTCACCAGAAAACTGGAATCTATAAAAAATGGCCCAATGGAAGTTCTAGAGTTGATAAAAACCAAGTGCCAAAAACCAACATCTCATTGCATGAATTTAATAGGTTACTCAGAGCAGCAGAAAGCATTAATGATCCACTAAGTAGAAAGTGTGAAATTTTAAAAAAGTAAGAGAGAGAACTGCAAAACATAGAACAAGATATTGTTGAGTGAGAGGTTCTGGTATATGTGTAATTGGAGCCCCAGTGGAAAAGGGGGAAAGTATGGGGAATAAGCAATATTTGAAGAGATACTAGCAGAGCATTTTTCAAAACTTAGGAAAACATCAGATCAAAGCACACCTGTTTCTGTTTGCTAAAGCTGCCAGAAAATAACATCCCAGAAATGGATTGATGTTGACCAAGGGGATTTATTAAATTACAAGTTTATAGTTAAGGACCTGAAAATGTCCAAATTAAGGCACCAACAAGAGGATACCTTCTCAGAGGAAAGGCAGCCCCTGTCTGGAACAGCTCTGTCAGCTGGGAAGGCATGCGGCTGGCATCTGCTTGTCCTTGCACCAGGTTTGTGTTGCTTTTCAGCTTCTGGCAGCTTTAGCAAACAGAAACAGGAGATAGAAAGACCAATTCCCCTTAGACATTCTCTCTCCCTCTAAGTGTCTGTGGGTCCTTTCTTAGCTTCTCCAGGGTAAAGTCTGGATTTCATTTCTTAGTTTAGCATCTCTAAACATCTTTGTGTTTTGATTTGATCTCTCTGCCTTCTGTGTCGGCTCTGAGCTCTCTCTGTTTTCTGTCTTTTATTTTCTTCATATAGGTCTTCAGTAAAAGTATTATGACCTCATCTCCATGGAAACACCCAAACCATAGGTCTGCCCCCACAAGATTGGATTAAGATTAGAAGCATGGCTTTTCTGGGGTACATGACAATTTCAAACCTGCACAACACCTAAGAACATTGTAGTAAATTGTTTAATATCAAAGACAAAGAGAACATCTTAAAGAGATCCAGAGGACAAAGCACATTACTTCCAAGGATAAACAAGACTTATAGCTGGCTTTTAACAGAAGTAATAAAAATCAGATGATCATAGAATGATATTTCTAACGTGCTACAATAAAATAACAGCCAATGTAGAATTCTAAGCAGTGAATCCTTCAAAAGTGAAGCTAAATAATGACATTTTCAGATGAATCTGAGAGTATTGTTGCTGGCAAATCCACAGAAAATAAATATTTGAGTGTTCTTTAGGCAAGAGGGAGATGAATACAGAAGGAAGCACAATAATATAGGAAGTAATAAAGAGCAAAAGAACGTGTAACTAAGTAATTCTAAATGGATGTAGACTATATACAATCTATCAATATAACCTGAATAATAGCAATGTTTTATAAAATTTGACACATATAATAAATATACCTAACAACAAGAACCCAAAAGCTTAGGGAGGGTAGTAAATGGTGTTGAAATATACTCAGGTCTTTGTTTTGTCTTGGAACAAATAGAAGTCTAATTTTTAAGAGATTCTAACAAATCAAGGACATGTTATCTCTAGGTAAACCACAAAAAATAATAAAGTATTGTGTAAAAAAACAAGGTATAAAGGAAGACAAAGAAAAAGAACAATAAAAGATCATAAGGCAGATCAACTAAATAGAACATAAAACTAAAGATAATATATTTAAATTCAAATATATTGGTCATTACATTTTATTAATTATAAAAGAAGTAAATCCTCCAAACAAAAAACAAACATTTTTGGAACGGATAAAATTACAAAAAAAGGATAAAATTATATGCTGCTAACAAAGACAAATTTTAAAAATAAGGATGGAGAAAAATAGAAAGAGAAGAGAGAAAAAGAAACACCTTTCAAACACTAACCTAAAAAACACCTAAAGTAACTGTTCAGCTACTAGGTAAAGTAGACATTAAGTAAAGAACATTACTACACATGAAGAAGGATATTTTACTGTGCTAGAAGGGCCAAGCAATAAAAAAGATACAAAAATTCTAAATTTTTGCAGATCTAATAACAAAAATATCTTAAAATAATAGTAAGGCAAGTAAAAACAGACAGAAATGAAAGGGACATAGACAAATCCCTAATCCCAGAGGACAGTTTCAACATACCTATCTCAATAGCTGATAGAAAAAGTCAAAAAAAATAATCAGTAAGGATAAAAAAATTTGAATTACACAAACAGCAAATTTAACCTATTGAAATATGCAAAATACTGCACCTACAAAATGCATGTATATTATTTACCCAAATTGATCATGTATTTGGATATAAAACAAATCTTGACAGGGATTAGGATGGGAATCATAAAGTGTGTTCCCTGACTTCAGTGGAATTAAGCTAGAAATCAATAACTAAAAAGATCCAATAAAAATCCCCCAAGTGTTTGAATGTTGAACAACAGACTTCTAATATGTCTGTGGATTGAAAAATAAGCCATAATGTTTTAGAAAACGTTTCAAAATAATGATAATGAGCATGTATGACATAACTAAAGCTGTATTCAGAAAGAAATTTATAACCTTGAAATGTACACATACATCTGTTAGAAGTAATGAAAGATGGAAAATCATTAATCAAGGCACCATCTTAAGCTGTTAGAAAATAAAGAGCAAATTAAACCAAAGAAAGAGGAGAAAAGATATAATAGGAAAAAAACTCAAATTAATAATATAGAAAATTAATATACCATAGAGGATATGAATGAAACCAAAAACTGGCTTTTCAAAAAGGCCAGCTAGCAAGATAGATAGATGATAAGATAAGATACAGATATGAGGCTATATAGAAAGCTGGAGATAGAAATACATATATATAAAATATATACATTTCTTTCTATATCTATATCTATATCTATATCTATATCTATATCTATATCTATATCTATATCTATATCTATATCTATATCTATATCTATATCTATATCTATATCTATATCTATATCTACCTATATATAGAGAGGACCAAGTCCCCTTAGACATTCCCAACTAATTTTAGAATTTTCTTTCTTACTCTTACTCTCTAATCTCTTTTTCTTCCTTGATTATTTGAAGAAAACATTTAGGTAACATCTTATGTTTTCTCATTCTTATATCAGTATTTATCCTCCAGTACTTTTTCTTCCACTAAATGAATATTCTTCATAATCTCTAGCATATTTCTCTTACCTTTTATGGTCTACTATTTGGAAGGGTCATACTTTTTATCCCTTATGAATTTTTAAAAACACTTGACCAGGAAAAATGTAAAAATAGTGACACATTGCTTTCTTTATATATGAAATATTTATAAAATGCTAAATGAAGACACTTTCATTATGTTTTTGTGAGTCCAGGCTAGAATAATAGCACAGAGTGTGATTGTAGAGATGCCCACAAATGTCCTTTTACATAATTGTATAGACTAAACTGGTGAATTTACAAAAGGTTTTTTTTTGTGGAGCATAAAGAAGCTCAGCTATGCTAAGGATTTCCTAGGCTATCTGTCTCCTTTTTCAAAAGGTGCAACATGAGAACAAATAAATCCTTGTGAATGAGTACTTCACATCAATTGAGTAAATGGCACATCTACTTGCAGTATTTGACAAAATTATAACAGGAAATGATAGAACAAATTTGCAGAACTCAGCAATACACAAGCTACAAAAAAAGTAATTGGGTGAGTAAAAATTCAAAAGATTATCAGTTTTAAAAAAATACATTTCTATTACTTTTTAAATATCTTATTTATAGCCATAATATAGAACTAAAATATCTTACAATTTGTCCTGGTTATTGAATACAGTGTTTTATGCCCTTTATTTTATCTTATATGTGCCTAAAATTATTAAAATCTAATCTTGTATTAAATTATTAAATCTTTGAAATAAACTTTGGTCACTAATTACCAACTTCCTTCCCTACCCTCTTAAATAATGGTTACCTAACTTTCATGTTTTAACTGATGATTAAGTCTATCTGCTTTCCAAAATATTGTGTAACACCTATGGTTTAATTTGCCAGCTTGAGAATGTAAAGTGAGATCCTATTAGTATTAAAATTATAGGATTGATGAATGACGAATGCATCCTCTTTTGGGTTTCTAGTCTCCAATAATTTCTGAAACCCCCAAAGAATATTTATACAATGAGTGAAACATTCTCCTTCCTTGCCTGCTGGTGTCCTGCCAGTTTCATTCCTACAGGAACACAATTGCTGCCAGTGGACTCAGCTTCCTTCCGTAACGTTCTGCTGTCACCTAAAGTACAAAACCTTGGGGCTGGATTAGACATGAAGCATTGGAAATCTGAGAAAGTTTTTCTCATATTTCTGTTTGAGTAAGAATGCTGCAGACCCTGAGTTCCAAACTTTTTCACTCCTCTTTCTGGAAGCCATGCAGAGAAATAAGGAAAGTGGAAAAATGCCATATAATGGGTATTACTACAGAACATGTGGGCCTTAAAACGATAATAGGGGAATACAACTAAACTCTATGCATATGGATCTGATAATGTAAATGAAATGGATGGATTTCTGGACATTCACAGAGAACCAAATCTCATCCAAGATGAAACAGGTAACTTGAATAGTCTGATAGCTGTTTTAAAAATTATATCTGTGGTTTAAAACCTTCTGATAAAGAAATCTTCACCCCCCCCCCAGAGGTTTTACGGGAAAATTCTATCAAATACTTAGGGAAAAAATAACTTAATTCTACATCACCTCTTCCAGAAAATTTGAAGAAGCAGGAACACTTCGCAGCGCATTTTACAGGGTCAGCATTACCATAATACCAAAACCAAAGTACCAAAAAAAAAAAAAAAAGCAAAGGGGGTGGAACTACAAATCAGTATCCCTCATGAATATAGATGCAAGAATCCTCTACAAAATATTAGCAAATTAATTGTAGTAATATATGAAAGTAATAACTCACCACAACCATTACTCTGGGAATGCAAGGCTGGTTCAATATCTGAAAAACAGTCAATGTAATCCACCACATTAACAGTTTAAAGAATAAAAACGCATTTCTATCAATTTCTTCAGAAAAAACATTTGACAGAATTCAACACTCATCTATGATAAAAAACACGTATGTGAATTTTATAGCATTCTTCATAATGGTAAATGTTGGAAACAGCCCAAATATCTTTGTTGGGTAAATGGATAAACAAACTGTGTCTCAGTTTCCTAGAGCTGCTATGACAGGTACCACACAATGAGTTGGCTTAAAAAAGCAGGAATTTATTGTTGTCCCACAGTTTTTGGGGCTAAAAGTCTGAAATCAAGGTATTGCCAGCCCAGGCCACTGCTTGGAACCCCACAATTGTATATCCAACTGCCCATTGACACCTCTACCTGGGCATGTTTAACTGGCACATAGAACTTAAAATGTCCAACACTTATCCCTCAACATCCCCTCCTAAGATGCCCCCCCTCTAGTTTTCTCCTCTTTGCATGGTGGCTGTATCCACCATGTTGGTATTGGACCAAAAACTCTGGAATCACTATTGACTCCTCTCTTTTTCCCATCCCACATCTGATCCAAAATCCTCTCCATTCTATTCTCAACATATATGTGTGATCCAATCACTTCTCATCTTTTCATTATCATCACCTGGTCCAATCACCATTGAGTCTCTGAATTATTGTTTGTCTCCTAATTGTCAACCTGCTTCCACTCTCCCTCTCCATCTCCATTCAACATGACAGCCAGTGGGATCTTGCTAAAATACAGGTCAGATCATGCCACTCTTATGCTTAAGAACCTCCAACCTCTACCCATCTATTCAGGATAAAAGCCAAAGCACAGACAGTGAACTATAGGGATCTACAAACACTGCCCCCTGCCCCCTGATCCTTGGTCTCACTCACCTCTCTCCCTAGTTACTTCACTGCGCATACCCTACTCCCTGCTTTTCCACCAACATTCCAGCTGGTCCTGCCACAGGGCCTTTGCACATGATGTTTGCTCTGTCTTGAAACTTCTTTTCCCAGGTAGCTGTAGGGAAGGGAGTTCCCTAACCTTTGTCAATTCTCCATACAAAAGTGACCTTAGTTCAAATGCTCCCAGGCCACTCCCCTAAAATATCCCCAACTTTATATCACATTGTTTGCTTTATTCTTTCTCTTTAACACTCATCTAACATACTATTTCACTTATCTGCTTTGTTTATTCTATGTCTCCTCCTATTTAGTCTGTATGTGCTAGAAGGTAAGAGATTTTTGTTAACTTTTTTCCTTGCTAAATCCTCAGTAAAAATTTGCTGATGGACAGAAGACGTTGGGGCAATTACCTTTCTCAATGTTCATTTTCCTAAATCCCTTTATCTCTTCGGGAACTTTCTTCACTATCTTATGTGAAGCCACAATTTCTTTGAGAGACCTGGAGTAATTTCAACTGTCTTCAGTAGGAAAGTTTCATTTTGGGCCAGTAATGATGATTTTCCTTTGTTTAAAGTTACAGAAAAGCATTTTTTCAGTGCTGCAGTTTCTGCTCAGCACATGATGGAGTTGGGATGTGGGATGGAATGTGAGTTTAGGGTCCTTTTGTCTGCCAGTCTTTCTATTGCTATTTCAAATAGGTACTTGTTTACTTATTAATTAATAAATAAGGACACCTGTGGACTTGAGCTGAGGATGCACGAGAGCTACCCAGAAGGACAAGGCACATGACCCCCGGCAGCCCTTCTCTGCACATCTGCTCCACTGTCTTCTCTGGACTCACCAACTTCCCCTGCTTACTCATAATTTCTGTTTCCTCTTCAGTTTGGTTTGCACGGCCTCATCCACCTCAGAGTCCTTTTACATCTGCACCCATCCCCCTCTGCTAAAGCTTCTGTCTCTCACAATCAGACCACGTCTGTTTTCCAGGAGGGGGCACCCCATGATTGCCCTGACCAGGTCCAACCAGTGTGGCCAGGGGTGGGAAAAGATCCCATAAACCAAAACAGCCCCAGGGGCTGTGGGCAGAGAGGCTGGACTCACAGGTCCAGCCTCATTGGGGTCCTGTTTATTCAGATTACTTTTGGTTTTACTCTTGCAATGCCACTTTTGACCTCAGCCTTGCTGTAGTACAATGATATTAATGCATAATTCCCACCTTTGGTTGCATTATTCCAAATGTTAAGCCTGCAGCCTGGATGCTTGAGCTTAGCTTTGGTTTTGGAGAGTCTTGCCCAGAGTTTCTGGCATGTTGTCCCTCATCTTCCTTTCTTGCCTGAGATACAAAATGTAGCCTGCTTTGAGGAATATCTTCAGTGTATATTTTTTACCGTGATTGGTTCAGGACCACATTTTACAAAATGCCTTCCTTTGGGTATTATTGTTTCTGGAAAGGAAAGATCTATTAAAGTGATCTTAATTTGAACATAGAGCAGGGTTTTTTTTTTCTTTTTTAAGAATAGGGTCTATTTTGGAAAAAAACAACAACAAACAAACCCTGAGTCCAGTTTAAATGTATGCCAGTAATTAACAGACTATTATTCTTGACCGGGTGGCACAGACAATTCTGGAATATCCACATTCAAAGACTCCTTATTAATGAATGTCTTTGACTTAACCCTAAACAAAAACTGCAAATTTATTCTATGCATACTCTCATTGTGTAGCGTCAGCCAGCTTAGTGGCAAATGTATAAAATTCTTGTGCTACTTGTCCACCCTGGAGGAAAGAGTGTGGGATTCAGCCTGAAGAAATGCAAGTCCATGTAAAAAGTTCCTTCTAATGTTCTACACTTAGGAGGTCTGAGCCAGTCTCATTTCCTGCACACAGCTGAACAAATGCTGGAGACTTGTCTTCTGCTGCCATAAATAACAGATATGGAAAAATATGTCAAAAAGGTGATGCCCACATCTGAATATTAGCTACATGACATTTTTATTCTGAACATCATCTGTGCCTGGAAGATAAAATTAGTTTCTTTTGCTCTGTGCTTTCATGATACTGTTTGTCCCCTAATGTTCTGAAGAAAAAAAAAACCTAACCTCTGTTTTTCACAGCACAAACCAAAATATATTTCCTTTAAGGAAACAACAAGCTGAATTCAACTGTAGAATTTATATTTACATTGTAAATCAAATTTGTTGCCAGCCTCAGCTTCTGCGGTCAGTGAGATGGAAACACTTTACAAACTGCAAAAGTTACTTCCTCATTCTTCAAGGGGTGTTAATTTTAATGCAAGCCTATGACCACAGCTTCTCCCAAAGGCAAACACACAGAGTCAAATGACTTGACATTTAATTGTCAGACATTTTACGTGGGAGGTATAAAACATAAAGTGTTCTCTTAAAAATCCCGAACTCTAAACTGAATAATTTCTTCAAGTTAACAGCCCCTCCATTTTAGGAGGGAAATAAAATTAAAGACACTGAGATAATCGAGAATGAGGATAGAATTGCTGGGAACAAGGTTGGGATGGGGGTACCCAAAATTCCCATCCCCGACTCTTGTATGTTGCTGCCTGCACCCCCCTCCACCCTCTGGCTCTCCAGGAAGCCTTTGCTTATATGCTGGGCCCAGGTGTTTGCCTCCTCATCAGCCCAGATTCCCCCGACAGGCTAACAATGAGGGTATATGCCTGCTAGTAGCATCACTACTAGCCTGGCCTGCTAGTAGCATCACTGGCTGATCTGGTGGTTTCAGCAGGGGCTCCTGTCGCCCCCCTCCTCTGGCTGCTGCCCGCTTACTCCACAGGTCTTTCAGGTCCCCAAATGTGCCTCTGCCTTTCCACCAGCTTCTTCCTCTGCTCAGGATGGTCTCCTCTCACCCTCCTTGACTTGGCTGGTTCCTGCTCATCCCACAGATCTGGGCATAGGTGCTGTTTCCCCGGGGAGCTTTCCCTGCTCCCTGGATAGGCAGCATCCCTCCTGGCTTCTCCCTCCCGACACCCCGCTTTTGAGCTCTTCATGGCTCTCTCACTTTGTAAGGATGTATTTCCAGCACTTTCTGCTTGTTTTGTCTGTTTACACCTGTCTCCTCTGTGTGGCTGTATGTTCCACGAGAACAGGATTGAAAACTGAGTGCCTGGTATCTCACGGGGGCTCAATGAAGAAGTAGTGAAAAAGGAATAAATGACTGATCAGTGGGGTGTTGCCTTCCTCCCTCCTGTTCCAAGTATGCTAAAGGGTTGAACTTCTCTGAGAGAGGAAAGCCATTTCTCTTTTCAGATGGCAGCATACACCCAGTGCAAAACAAGTGATCATTAAGTTAGAGAAGAATTTCGGTGCCAGTATGAAGAGAATGTGGCATCCTGTCTCAGGTAAGTTAGTCTGTTATTACTCAGCATCTAACTGAAAGCTATGTTCCCTTGTGTGTTTTTCAGAACCAGCTCAAACTCTGGCAGATGCTCAATTTTGTGAATCTCTACAGGCTTTGCATTACCACCATGCTGATGGCTTTATTGTCACAAAGATCTTACCTATAACTTCTCTTTACTTTAATTTAACCATATGTAATTTGGAAAATTAACATACGCTTCAAATATATTATTATACTCCAGCTCCAAATAATATTTGAGACCATTTTGATATTTTTAAGACATTTTTTCAGACATCAGACAAACAACATAAAAAGTAAAGGGATATAAATGGGTTAATTTATGTAAAAAAAAAAAAGTAAAGGGATGGTCAGAATTTTAAGAGAAATGTGTTGCCACAGAAATCTTACATTGGATCATTAGGGTAATTTAATATGTAAAGATAATTTATATATATATATATTTAACTTTCTGGTACACAAGTCCATAAAAAGGCAACAAAATGAGTTCTGTAGGTCTCTTTGGATATTATAAAAGAAAATCAGAAAAAAATCAATATTCCTAATGTATTCCAGATGAGAATCATGTTCCAGGAGGAATTCCTTGAGTGGATCCAAATAGAAGGAGCAATTGAAGTGCCTTAAATATTATTTTGTAGAAGCAAAAAGTGCTGTGAATGGCTATTTCCTATAATGACTTTTTATGGATTCTGGCAGGATAATATTAAGTTTAGTGAAGGCATTTCAGTGAGGCGCTAAGATAATATACTTATGTTGATGAACTAACCTAAAAGAAAGGCAAAGCTTATTAAGGAAAGAGGTGAGCAGAGGCCCACCTGTCCTCAAACATCACTTACAATAATAGAACTTTCACATGAGGCAGAAAAAGCTGCTTTTCTCCATCCACCTATATGTCTCATACCCCAGTTTCTACTGAGTCCCTACCTAGAATCCTGGGTCAGGAAGCCCATTATTCTAAATCTGATTTTGGTGAGCATTGCACTCTCAGAAATATTTGCAAAATCCACCAATACCTGCAGAATAAACTGACCTGTTAAATGGTGCTTTTTCTTATTTGGATTTGAAAAATGTCCCCAAAATATTTTAGTATAATATATCCTGGACAGAATCTCTTGACCCTAATTAAATAAGGAATTCAGCTGCTTCCTAATTGTCCTCATATATATAGCATTTTATTGTGGTAAAACACATATAATGTAAAATGTACCATTTCAAGCATTTTAAGTATACCAGTCAGTGGCATTAGTTGTTGCATGCACAGAACCGTGCAGCCGTCACCATTCTCTGTTCCTACAGTCCCTCATCCCCCCATGACTTCCGTTGTCCCTTTTCTCCCCGCCCCTAGAAACCTGGAATCTACTTTGCGTCTGGATGAATTTGCCTAGTCTAGATATTTCCTATAAGTGTAATCACACAATATTTGCCCTGTCCTCGTGAATTTTCATAAAAATATTTTAAAAATAGAGGATGGCATTTGTCTCCTGGAACCACCACCCCTTCACCCCTCTCTCGCAGCAGCATTTGGGGTTCTGTGGTTTGAGCAGGAGCTCCAGCCCCGCCTCCAGGCCTCAGCCAATCTGCACGCTGCACTCCTGATTTGCTGAGAGAGTGCCCAGCCACCAATCAGAGTCAGGAAGGAACAACGGACTGGGCGGGGCTGGGAAGACCCTCTTCCAACCAGACGAGTTCCCAGGGAAGCAAGACCCGGCTGTGCCGCGTCCCCAGGCCACCACCAGACCAGAGGCTGCCACCAGACCAGAGGCTACCCAGCACGGGGAGCGGAGAAGCTGCAAGACAGTGGCTCTGTGCTTGGAGAAAAGCCTTGTCTCTTAGGCCAATTTGTGCTCGATTTTCTGTTGTCTGCAACCCCCAAATCCTGTCTAAAATATCTTCCTGTTGGAAAGGTGGGGATATTACGTTCAAGTAAGACTTTAGTAATATTCTTCATACACGCGTGCGCATGCACACACGGAAAGTGCTACAACAGTGAAGTGCTAAACCATTTACAATTGAAACGCGGGGTCAGAAGCCATCTGTTCTCATTCAGCCAAGGTGTCAAAGTACAGGCTAAAAAAGGATTGAAGGCTGGTATCTGTACCGAGATTGCACACATGGGAAGAGAACCAGGAGAAATGCTGAGGGACTGCAGCATGGCCCTGGCATTAATTTGCCTCCTTCATGAGACGTGAGCGGAAATAAAGCAGGGCTGCAGTGGCAGGTGGGGAGGAGTGCCTTCTCTCAAAAGAGTTGGACGCCCAGACCTGAGTCCCAACTCTGTCCTGCAGCCTGAAGGAAGAGGGCGCAGACGGACGAGTCTTGGAGTGATAAGTCACCTTTTTCATAGAAGATTGGTTTCTGCGAGGAGTCCCTTCTCCGGAAACTCTACTCCAGCAGTTAATGAGAGAAAAAAGTCCACATGGATTGAGCCTTGCCGCTCCGGATATTTTGTAAAGGATTCGATAAGCAAAATATTGTCTCTTGGATCTCTTGAGGGGACTAAGCAGATACTATTGCCCATGGTATCTGTTTGTTTAAATAAGCTTTTGACTGGGGAAAGTCCTTGGAGCTAGAGAATGGGAAAGGATTGCTGTGAGCCCGGACAGGTGAGCAAAATAGCACAGCTGGTCATAATTAGAACCGATGCTTTCACAGTCACACCATGGTAACCATGTCCCAAATATTTACTTACTATGCATCCTATTAGCTGCACTTGAAACCCTTCACTGTAGGGGGTGCAATCAATGGTGGCTTAGCAGGCAGAATTCTTGCCTGCCATGCCAGAGACCCAGTTTGATTCCTGGAGCCTGCCCATGCCCCCCAAAACAAAAACAAAAACAAAACCAAACAAACAAGCAAAACCTTTTTAAAAGAGAATGTGGGCTAAATCTTTAAATTGATAACTATGCATATCATATATAATTTATAAACATAGCTGTCTGTGCTTTTAAGTTGTTTTGTTTGCTCTTAGATTAATAGACATTCCTTTTGAAACCTTGCTTCTAATAGTGACTTAATTAAGACACAAAATGAATATATTGCTTCTTGAATAGTGAAACTCCATTGCCAATCAGGATTCGTTTATCTCAAATTCTCAGTTTTGGCATTTGACGTTCTTCTGAAGGAGCCATCTAGGATTAGTGCCAGTTTCAGGTACAGCTTGATCCTATACTCAAGCAGTACCACTTGGGTCCATCTCTAGGCTTTGCCCTGTGGGCTGCAACAGATTTGGATTTACATTGTTCCACTTTTCGGTTCTGCTTCCTGCAGCTTCCTCACAAGCCCAGGGCTTCACATACATTCTCTCTGCCCAGATTGCACCACCATGCCCGTCCCATCAATTATTACCCAATCACTCTGGCTGGTGAGTTGGAGGCAGTGATACAATGAGCTCCTTAGCTTAGGCCCTACCTCTGACATAAAGTGAAGTCACCTTTTCCCAAGCATGTTTAATGAGAGTGCGGTGTCCACTCAAAGCAAGCTTTGGGGTGCTTTACACCAGAAGGGCAGGAGGATGCCCTGGGCACAAAAAGCAAATACAGGCATGCTCTCAGAAAGAATTGGGTCTTCCAGCCAGAGTTGGAGAAGTTGAAGGTGGGTGGCCCTGTGTCCTCCTTCTTTTGATCAAAGTCCTCAAGAGTGTAAGGCTGAGGTGTAGCTGAGCTATTGCAGACTGTTTATCATGCTCCAGGAATGAATGAATCAAGTTCTTCTTCTTTTGTAAGAACTTTCAAACATACACTTTCCCTCAACTGTGTGATGTGTTTTTCTCCTATTTATTTAACAATAGTATATTGTGCAACACAGTGTAGGTATTATCAACAGCCATACAGCATCTAGATTCGAAAATCTCTGCATCATGTATTAATATTATATAAGATTATGTAATCAGTTAAAAATCTATTTAATAAAGAAACAAAAGGTCTCACATTTTAACCATTTGTCAACAAAGTTCCTATTCTAGCAGTTCACTAATGGGGAGAGAGACCATAATTTATTTCTCAGTAACGAATTTATGACCTGAAGCATTTGGTTTTAGCTACCACCTACCTGTTTTTATTCGTTCCTGGGCACCAGATACCATTGGCAGAGTTAGTAACACAGTTCAGTTAGCTGATTCTGCACGAGCCCGAAGGGAAGAGTTCTAATTTAATAATTTAATTCTAAATCTATGTCTGAAGAAATGTCATGTATTAGCTGGGACACCATTGCAAAAGTATAGAGGATTCCCCCCTAGTTTTGATTGTGTTCATACTGAAAAGTTTCAATTTAATCATAAAAAGGTTTGTGTCTTTTGAAAAGAGCAAGAAAATCAATTATCAGGGTTTCAATTTTCTTTGGGCAATTTTCACCATTTTAGTTTGCCCAGGAGAGGGACGGCCTGTACTTTTGTTATGCTGAGGAATTTGGCAAGCCAGCTAATGGTTTTTCTAAAAGTAGCGAAATCCCTTTGGTGGCATATCCAGGAAATGTGTCTGAATCATTCAAAGTCATTGTGAAGACGCCTTTGGTCTTGAAGAGATCTGTAGGGATTTTCTCAGAAAGAAAAGGTGTCTGAATATTCTTAAAACTCAGATTTCTCAAACCACGTTTCATTTAAGCCTCTGCCAAATGTGACTTATCTCCTATCAAGCTGACTTCCCCCTGAGGCATCTTCATCTTCAAAAATTCAACACCAAGAATCATCTCTTGTTTCTTTCACTGCTGCGATGATGATATCTGTCTCAAAAGAAAAATATTTGTATTGATTTTGTCATCTTAGAGGCTGTAACAAACAGTAGGCTGTAACTTAGAAACATACCCTCAGAAAGTCTGGGGTGAGGGTGGGGGTTCAGAGAACACTGGGTGGTGAATGGAATGATCTGAAAATATGAATCAAGATAAAAAGCAAGAGGAAATCAAAGTGAAATCATTGGATACTGGGACAATAAAAAGAAATAGAATCAGACAATAGAGGAAAATGAGTGAATTTAGTACCCAGAAATACTCTTAATGGGAAGAACTATTTGCTAGTCTCCTCACAGAGAGTGACTAATCTTCTCTGAAAGGTGGGGCCATTCCCTCAGCAGGCATTTAGAACTGGTTTGAACAGAGCACTTGAAGCTTTATGTGGGGCAGGAGTGGAGAAAGTGAATACAAATCCTTCTCTGGCTCCTTCTGACTCTCTCCTAATCATGTACAGGCAACTCAAAGATCCTGCTGCCTTTTTCTCACCAATTTGAATTTCTTGCCAAATTTCCCTTGGCCTGAAAACTCATCATCAGGTATATAAACCTCTTTTTGTTGGTTTCTCAGACTCTCCACCCATCAGTTGGTCTTCTTACTACGCAAATTGTTAGAATTTTAAGTAGGATGTGTGAAACCCTCCCTGATGGCAGGCACCGTGCTAGTGTTTGCAGATGGTATCTAATGCTCTAGTGCACTATAATCCTGCTCTGCGATCCCTCTTGGACATAAGAAGCGATGCTGATGCCCAGATAGCAGGCTGCTGAGTTGCAATTCAGACCAGCAATTCAAACCTTTGCTGGAGCTACCCCACTAGAAAGAGAAAGAAATATAGATTTAGATTCAAATAAACCTGAGTGTGAATTCTGGCTTGGATTCACCATTTCTGTCCCATAATCTTTAACCAAGTTACTGAATAACTTCCCTAATCCTTACAGGGAAATTATTTAAATTCTCACTTGGTTTGAGACCCTTTTGTGAAAGCTTGTATGATTCACTCCATCACTGTCCAAGAGAGACATGTTGAGAGCCAGAGACCTCTTCTCCTATTAGGGACTCATGCTTTTGCAGTGGATACAATGTATCCATCCATGACTTAATTATGCACAGAGCAGAATTTTGCTTTTTCTTACAACTGGATTTAATTTCTATTCTAAATTTTCACCTGTTAATGGAAAATTTAACTGTTCAAATTCAGAATGAACCTAGTCAGTAAGGATTTTTAAAGCATTATTTCAGAATAAACTTGTTCAATTTAGGCCTCTTTTAAGTTTCAGTTTCCCCCCAGTGGCATCCAAGGTTAGGGAGACATTGTGGATTATGTAACCCCAGGATATGTACATCTCTCCTTCTTTTGAGAATGGAAGTAGCAAGGTGTAATTTGTTCTAGCAATGGCTAGCAATTTTCAGAGGAGTAGCTGTGACTACCTTCCAGCATGTTATGCAGCTTGTCGAGAAATGGCTGTATATTTTCAGTTAAGTGCCAAAATTGTACAGCATGAAGAATCATTAGAAAACCCTGAATCTGTGCTAGCAGAGGCTGTCAGGAATATGGCAGGGGCTGCTATTGCCTTGAGGCAAGATGAGTACGTCTTTGCAACTGCATCAAAAGAGACCCTGAAAGCTATGGAGTGTGAGTGGTTTTCTTGTAATTAAAGCTAGATTCTACGACGGACCATTTTGGAAACAGAAGAATTCTCCTGAAGTGGCTGCTGTAACTTCAGGTTATCATGGATGAAATGTGAGATGTGTGTAAGACTGTGGGCCACAGTGATATACATACGTGGCGCAGGTGTCCGAGCAGACGTGCTAACCGTCTGTTGAATGAGTTGATTCTGCATCAGCCGTGGCCATCTTTGACCACAGAGTTGGTGCTTGGTGTTCTTTTGCGGATAGAGTGTTAAGAGATTCTGTCTCCCAAATTAACTCTCAGGGTGGTAACACAAAAGAATGAGAAAATAAACTTTGTAAGGTTAATGGATGATGGCTCAAAGTAAGGTACATCTGTTGGAGAACATCAGCTGGACAAGATTTTTATTAACAGCTTTATTGAAGTATAATTGATACACAATTGATAAGTTTCAGTGTATATATATACCTATGAAATCACAATCCAGATAATGAAAATATCCATCACCCCAAAAAAGTTCCTGTTTCCCCTTGCTAATCCCTCCTTTCTGCTCCTGCCCACCCTTAGGGTCATAGGAAGCCACTGGTTTCTTTTCTATCGGTATACATTTGTGCTTTCCAGAATTTTATATAAATGGAATGCAATATGTAGTCCCCTTTTCTAGTGCTAGCTGGCTGTTTTATTCTCTGGCTGTTTTTACTCTACATCATTATTGACGTTCATTCATGTTGTTGTGTGTCAATAATGATATGAATACTATTTATGATATATCACAGTTTGTTCATCCACTCACCTGTACATGGACACTGGGAATTTTTCCAGTTTTTTGCTATTGCAAATAAAGCTGCTATGAATATTCATTTACAGGTCTTTGCAGGGACATAGACTTTGTTTTCTGGGAGTAAATTAATACCTAGGAGTGGAATAGCTGTGTCACATGATACTATTTTCCAAAGTGGTTGTACTATTTTATATTTTCATCAGCAGTGTATGAGAACTCTAATTTCTCCATAATCTCTTCAACAATTTTATGGTCAATGCTTTTAATTTTAACTACTCTGATAGGTGTGTAGTAGTATTTCATTGTGGATTTAATTTGCATTTCCCTAATGACTAATGATATTGAACATCTTTTATGTTTATTTGCATCTGCCTATCCTCTTTAGTGAAGTGTCTATGCAATTAAGTCTGTTTACCCATTTTTAAATTGGGCTGTTTGGTATAAGAATTCTTAATATAATCTGAACATGAATCTTTTATCAGATACATGATTTGCAAATATGTTCTCCTAGTCTGTGGTTTTCTTTGCATTCTCTTAACAGTGTCTTTCAAAGAGCAAATTTTCTTAACTAATTTTTTTTTTAATTAATGTACTTTTGGTGTTATCGATAAGAAATCTCTGCCTAGTCTAAGGTCACAAACATTTTCCCTTTGGTTTTCCTCTAGAATTTTCAGGTTTGTAAGGTCTGCATTTAGATCTATGATCTATTTGAGTTGTTTTTTGTATATGGCGAGAGGTGTGAATTAAAGTTCATTTTTGTACATATGTGTATCTAATTATTTCAGCATAATTTATTGAAAAGATTATCCTTTTCCCATGGAATTGCCTTTCGTTGACCTTGGCAGATGGAAAATCAGCTTTTAATGTATATGTAGGTCTATTTCTGGATTGTCCTTTCTGTTCCATTAATTCATTTATATTTATACTAAACACATACTCTCTTAATTACTGTGGCTTTATAATAATTTTTGAATGCAGTAGTGATGGTCTGATTTTCTTTTTTTTTTTCAAATTTGTTTTTGCTATTCCAGCTTCTTTGTACTTTCATCTGAATTTTTAAATTGACCTGTTAATTTCTACAAAAATGCCTACTAGGATATTGATTGGATTACACTGACTATGTAGATCAGTTTGATTCTTCTAAACAATATTAATTCGTCCAGCCCAAGGACATAGTATTATCTCTACAACTATTTAGATCTTCTTTAATAGTTCTCAGCAATGTTCTATAGTTTTCATTGTGCAAGCCTTTTTTTTTGTTATATTTACCCCATATGTATTTTACGTTTGTTGATGCTATTGTAAGATATATTGTTTCTTAAAAATACTTGATTGATCATTGCTAATATAGAGAAATTCAGTTGATTTTTGTATTTTTATCTTGTATCCTGAACATTGCCAAAATCATTTATTAGTTCTAATAGCTTTTTTTTTTTTAAGATTCTATAGGATGTCTACACAGGCAATCATGTCATTTGCAAGTGAAGCTTTTACTTCTTCCTTTTCAGCGTGGAATTCTTTCATTTCTTTTTCTTATCCTTTTGCTCTAGCTGGAACCTCCAGTAAAATGTTGGATAAAAGTGGTGAGAGCCGATATCCTTGTCCTGTTTCTGATCTTATGGGGGGAAACATTCATTCTTTCACCATATAAGAATGAGGTCAGCATATAATTTTCATAATTGCCACTTTTCCCTTTATTAGATTGAGTTCCCATTTTCCTACTTTGCTTAGAATTTTCATCAAGAATTGAAGTTGGATTTTGTTAATTGCTTTTACCACATCTATTTAGATTATTGTTCTAGTTTGCTAGCTACTGGAATGCAATATACCAGAAACAGGATGACTTTTAAAAAGGGGAATTTAACAAGTTGCGAGTTTTTAGTTCTACGGCGAATTAAAGAAAACCGATAGAAAAATGTCCAATCTAAGTCATCAGGAAAAGATACCTTGGTTCAAAAAGGCCGATGAAGTTCAGGGTTTCTCTCTCTGCTGGAAAAGCACATGGCAAAGTCTGCTAGCTTTCTCTTCTGTTCTCTTATTTCATGAAGCTCCCCTGGAGGTGTTTTCCTTCTTCATCTCCAAAGGCCGCTGACTGGTGGACTCGCTGCTTCTTGTGGCTGTGTCGTTCTCTGCTCTCTCAGAATCTTGTGACTTTCTTGTTCTCTTTCCACTCTTCTAAAGTGCTCCTTCTTTTAAAGGATTCCAGTAAAACCAATCAAGACCACCTGTTTAATACCCACACATGATTGAGTCACATCTCCATGGAGATAAGCTAATTAAAGTTTCAAACATACAGTACTGATGGGGATTAGAAGAAACCATTGCTCCCACAGGGCTCATTAAGATTAAAACATGGCTTGTGTAAGGTACATAAATCCTTTCAAACCGGCACAATTAACTGATTTTTGACTTTTTCTTTTTCTTTCTGTTTTTTTTTGTATGGGCAGGCACTGGGAATCTAACCTGGGTCTCCAGCATGGCAGGTGACAATTCTGTTACTGAGCCACCATTGCACCGCCCTAGTTGAACTAATTTTTGAACATTAAATTACTGTATTCATGGGATAAGGTCCCCTCTGCCATGATGTGTTAGCCTTTTTATATACTGTTGAATTCGATTTACTAAGGTAATGATTTACATTTATATTTGCGAGGTATCAGTCTGTTATGTTCCTTTCTTATACTGTGTCTAGTATTGGTATCAGGGCAATGCTTGTCTCATAGAATAAGTTCAGAAGTATCTTCTTCAATTCTTGGTTAACATTTTGCATATATTCTAAGATGTTTGGTAAATTTCACAAGTAAATTCATCTAGGCCTGGAGTTTCTCTGTGGGAAGGTTTTTCACTCCAAATTAAACTTCTTTGATAGAAGTAGGACCATTCAGAGTATCTATTTCTTTTTGAAGTTTGGAATATCTTTCACGGAATTTTTTCATTTAATCTAAGCTGTCAAATTTATTGGCATAAAATTATTCATAATATTCCCTTATCATCCTTTTAGAATCTGGACTGATATCATCTCTCTTATTCTGAATATTGTTAATTTGTGACTTCTTTTTTTTTCTGATCAGTCTGGCTAAAGGATTTACCATTTTTATTAATCTCAAAGAACCAGCTTTCAGTTTCATTGAATTTCTCTATTGGTTTTGTGTTTCTGTCTCCTTGCTTTCTAATCCGATCTTTGATTTCCTCTCTTCTGTTACTTGGGTTTCACTTTCTTATGCTATAAATTTCCCCTAAGTGCTTCTTTAGTCACATCCCACAAATTCAGAAACATTTTGTTTTCATTTTCATTCAGTTCAAAATGCTTTCCAATTCCTGGTTTCATTCCTTATTTGATTCATTGATTATTTAGAAGTACATTATTTAGTTTCCAAATATTGGGGGATTTTCCAAAGTTCTTCCTGTTATTAAGGATTAATCCCATCATTGTTTGAGATCATCCTTTGTGTGACTTCGATTCTTTTAAATTTATTGATACTTTTTTTGGAGGCTCAGAATATGGTCTGTCCTGATAAATATTCCATGAGTACTTGAAAAGATGTGCATTCTGTGTTTTTTGGGTGGAGAGTTCTAGAGATGTCAGTCAAGTCAAGTCGGTTGTGTGTTTTTTCAAGTTATCTGTGTCTGTACAGATTTTCTGTCTGCTTGTTATTTTAACTCTTGAGGGAGTAATATTTAAATCTCCAACTGCAATCATGTGTCTATTTGTCCTATAGTTCTATCAGTTTTCTTCTTACCTTTTGTTATTAGGTGCATAAACATTTAGAATGGAATGTCCTCTTGGTGAATTAATCCTTTACAGTATGCAATAATTGTTTTAAAAAATTCCAGATAATATTTTTTGCTTTGAAATTGTTTGTGTCTGATATTAATCCCTCCAGCTTTCTTTTAAGTAGGGTTACTGTAGTATATCTTTTTCTATTCTTTTATTTTTACTTTTAATAATATATATACATATATATGTATATTGCATTTCTTATAGGTAGTATATAGTTTGATCATGTGTTTTTATCCAATTTGACAATCTTTGCCTTTCAAATAAGGTGTTTTGACCATTTACAGTTAATGCAATTATTGACATGGTTGGGTATAGGTCTGTCATCTTGCTATTCATTTTCCATTTGTCCCATAAGTTATTTTTCCCTTTTTTCTATTTTTTTTACTGAAGAACTTCCTTTAATATTTCTTGTAGAACAGGTATGTTGATGACGTATTTTTTCAGCTTTTGCATACCCCCAAAATTCCTTATTTCATCTTAGATTTCACAAGATATTTCTGCAGGATTTAAAATTTTATGTTGACAATTTTTAAAAATTTTCTGTTAGCACATTAAAGACATTGCTTCACTGTTTTCTCACTTGCCTTATTTCTTATAAGAGGTTTGCTATCTGTTGCTCAGATGTGGCCCCTCTCTCTCTCTCTCTAAGCCCAACTCTGCAAGTGAAACCATTGCCCTCCCTACATGGGACATGATGTCTAGGTGTGAAAGTGTAACAAATAAAGTATTAGTGGCTGAGAGAATTCAAATAGAGTTGCAAGGCTACTCTGGAGGTCATTCTTATGTAAGCATCAGTTAGACATTGGTACCTACCATAACTTGCCAAACCCTAACCAAAACCATTCCGGCCAATCCTAAAGAACACCTAGGGCATTATATAAGATTCTACAAAAGTTTCAAGCACTATTAACATTCCAGAAACTTACAACCTTCAAATGGGTCCCTGGACCAGATAAGTCCTGAAACCTAGAGGGCCCAGCCTCTCCAGGACATCAGCTAGTTCCATCCCCCTATCCCATATCATCAGCAGCCCCTTCCAAAATGAAAAAGTTAGAATGTGCATAGTCCAAATTGCCCTTAAGAGTGGGAGAAAGATCAAAGGTGATGGTGGAGTTGCCAGAGAAGGAAGGGTTTAACAAATGAGTATGATTGTTGAATCATTATATTGAAATTTCTTTTAGTCTCTAGTATCTTAGAGCAGGTAGAAGTAAAAATCTGAAATGGTGTAATTGTAACCCATACCAAACTCTGAAATCTGCTTTACATCTAATTGTTGTGATGTGCTTTGAAATTTGTTGCTTTTTTGTATCTATGTTATTTTTCACAAAGAAGAAAATCTAGCTTCCAGTGTTTTAGAGCCACTAGAAGGAAAAATCTGAAATAGTGGAATGGTAACCCATAACGAACTCTGAAATCTGTTCTGTATCTACTTGTTGAAATGAAATGTCCTTTGAAAATCATTGCTTTTTTCTTTGTGTTATATTTAACAACAACAACAAAATTTTTATAAAAAAGATGCCTACTATCACTCATATCCTTGTTTCTTTGTATGTAAATGATGTTTTCTCTGGCTGCTTTTATAGTTTTCTGTCAGTTATTTAGAGAATTTTTACCATGATTTTTTGGTGTAATTTTCTTCATTTTTAAATGTCTTGTGTTCATTGAGCTTCTTGGTTGTATGGATTTATAGTTTTCATCAATTTTGGAAAAATTAGTGGCCATTATTTCTTCAGTATTTTTCTGTTACCTCCCTTCTCCTCTGTTCTCTTTCAGAAACTTCTATCATATGCATATTAGGCATTTTTGGAGTCTTCCACAGCTTACTGATGCTCTGTTCCTTTGTTCTTATTTTTTTTCTCTGTTTCATTATGGAAAGTTTCTATTGCAATACCTTCAAGTACACAAATATCCTCTGTAGTTTATGTTTTACATTTAATTCCATTCAGTGTATTTTTCACCTCATCACTAATGTTTTAATTACTAGAAATTTGATTTAGGTCTTTCCGAACATCATCCATGCCTTTACTTAACTTTTGACTCATGGAAACAGTTATAGTAACTTTTATGTTCTTGTCTGATAATTCTAATATCTAGGTTGTTTTCAATTGATTTATAATCTTCCTTGCTAAGGGTCATGTTTTGCTGCTTCTCTGCATGGAAATATTTGAATGTCAGATATTGTGAAGTTTTTCCTTGTTTGGTGCAAGATATAATTTTGTATTCCTAAAAATAGTCTTGAGCTTTGTTCTGGGATCCAGGTGAATTACTTGGAACTGTCTGATCCTTTCAGGTCTTGCTTTTAAGATTAGTTTGGCAGGACCCAACAGGGTTTAGTGTAGGGCTAATTATTTTCCATTACTGAGGCAAGTCCCTTCTGGGCGCTTTACCCAATGCTTTGTGAGTTATGAGACTTTCCACTCTCACTAGTAGGAACAGGCCCAATTTCTTCCTCTCTGTGAGCACCAAGTATTATTACCTCTAATCCTTTTGGGTCGTACTTTTCTAAGCTCTGGTGGTGTTCTCACATGTTTTTATTGATTAAAACTCTGTGTAGTACTCATGGGAGACCCTTGAAGAGCTCCAGAATTCTCTCTGTGTGCCACATTCTCCTCTCCAGTCTCCTATCCTGTGAACTCCAGTCACTTTGTTTTCCCAGACTCAGCTCCATATCTTCAACTCAGGGAATCTGCTGAGCGTCCTGTGCTGTGTCCTGGAAACCCTCAAATCTGTAAACTGGGGCAACCATAGGTCTCACCTTGTTTGTTTCCTATCTGTCAGGGATTACTTTCCTTCCTTGCTGTCCTTTTTATTTTTTTCTCTGTTTCATTATGGAAAGTTTCTATTGCAATACCTTCAAGTACACAAATATCCTCTGTAGTTTATGTTTTACATTTAATTCCATTCAGTGTATTTTTCACCTCAGTATCTTTATTTCCATTGTTTCATAGATTTTATCCATATTTTTGGTTGTTTCAGGTATGAGGGTAAATATGGTTCTTGTTACTCCGTCTTGGACAGAAGCAGAAATTCTTGGGGCCAGTTTTTGCCATGAACTTAGACTTATTGAAATTCTGTTGACCCATTTGATGGTGTTTTTCCCCTATGGACAAAGAATGTTTATTATAAGACAGAACAAGATGAATTTGGTTTCACAAAGAATTTTTAGTAACACAAGTCTAATCAGAAAGTCCAAGATTCCAATGAGTGAAATATGATTTTCCCAGGACAAAGTCAAGTTAGATCTTTTGGAGTGTCAGTGGAATCCTATCTTAGACCTAGTATGTGATTCCTTTCTCCATCAGGAGTTAGTGTCTTAGTTTGCCAAGGTTGCTGTAACAAATACCTCAGACTGAATGGCTTAAACTACAGGAATTTGTTGGTTCACAGTTTGAGAGGTTAGAAGTCCACAATCAAGGCGTTGGCAGGCCATGCTTTCTCTAGCAGGCCATCCCTAGCTCAATCTCTGCCTCTGTCACATGGCCGTCTGTTTCCCTCAGTCTCCTGCTCTTCCAAATCTCTGCTTACAGGGACTCCAGTCATGTCAGATTCAGGCCCACCCAGTTCAGTTTGGCGTCACCATAAGTAATGATATCTTCGAGATCCTAATTGACAAATGGGTTCACACTTACAGGAGTGGAGATGAGGACTTGGCAGGGACATGATTCAATCCACTACAGTTGGGACCCTCTAGCAGAAGAGATGAAAGGGCCTGGAGGAATGCACTCAGAAGTTGTCTGTCTCAAGGGCCCTGGCCTGTGGCAGGAGGGTCAGAGCTGAGTCTTGGTGGCTCCTCCAAACTGCGGAAAGTCTCCTCAAATAGACAAACCAGTAATGATATAAGCAAATGGAATGAAGAGAACATTCGGATTCTGAAATAGCATCTCTTCAGGAAAAGTTAGCTTTTATTGTCACTGGTTGGTCTTGGGATGTCAGAGGTGAGGAGGGTCTTTGGACCAGTTGATTTCTTAAGGTGAGGGGTAATGCTAGTGGCAAGGGTTTCTGCATGCAGAAGGAAGTGTTACGTGAGTCCTAGGGCATTCTAAAGTTGAAAGTGGAGGTAGTTGTTCCACTTCTCAGTTTTGCATGATTGATGGGGGTGTTGTCTGGTTCTAACCTGTCAATGTGTGGTAAGCCCAAGGTAATGTTGCTATTATTAACCTTTGTACAGTGAAAATTAGTTCAGCAGATGCTACTCTTCTGTGCACTCATAGCCATGAGCATTTGAGTAGCACACCCCACATGCTCTCCACTGGACTATTCTGTGTTGCAAGATGGTAGTGTTTTCTCTTTTTTTTTTTTAAGGTGCATGGTCTGGGAATTGAACCCGGGTCTCCTGCATGGAAGGGGAGCATTCTACTACTGGGCCACCTGTGCACTCAGTGTTTTCTTTTTTCTGTGCACTCAGTGTTTTCTCTTTTGTACCTTCTTTCTGCTGCTTATTCTGTATCAACACTTTCGATTATGGGAAATGTAAAATTCAAGTTTTGCAATGACTACAGAAGCCTTCAAAGAGTAGTGGAGACAGAAGCAGTTAGGGATTGGGAGCAGTCTGTTATGAAGAGAACTTTAAACAGATGCAGACAACACTCACCTTTCTAGAGGCACCGCCCTTCTATTGAATACGGTACATCTGCTTGATTCAAGCGTGTGGAATTCTCTAGTTATTAAACTCCCTCGTTAAAACAGGGTAGGCTGGGATACACTAGAAATAACCCCAAATTCACTGCAGTTGAACACAATGAAGGTTTATTTAGTCAATGCAAATGCTGCAGGTCCCGGTACCTCTCTAGGGCTGTGCAGGTGGTATCTTGGAACCGGAGGCCTGATCCTGGAACTGGCTCCAACTGGAACACCTGGCCTCCTGATTGGAGGATGGGGGCAAAGAGAGCCTGTCTTTACCTGGAGGCGAGGCAGGCCACTCTGCTCCTTTGTTCTTGGTCAGAAACAGCCACAGGGCCCTGCCCAGTTCCTTGGGGGCTGAGAAGTGGAGGCTTCTGTCTGCAGGGAAGGCAGGGAGCACTGGGTCTTAGAGAATACCCGACACACCCTCTCTTGTCTCCAGAGCTCTTGCTCATTGACTGCTCCATACCTCATCCACCTTTCAACTTGGCTTGGCTTACGTTCACTAAGCATCTGGCTTCAGGTTAAATGACTGTTTGTGTCACATTTACCTCTCCCATTAGACTGTAAATGATGTTTATTCTGTCTGGTTTTCCCAGCCCATGACACACTCAAACAACAGATATTTGTAAATGAATAACTTCTTTGGATAAGAGTAGAAGGCATCTGGGAATTTTCTTCTGGTGCTCATTGTTATTTCTGTTTTGGTAGCTGTATTAGTCAGGGTTCTCTAGAGAAACAGGACCAACAGAAAAGATCTATAAAAATGAGACTTATAAAGGTGTCTCATGCAACTGTGGGAATGGAAGAGTCCAAATTCCGCAGGGCAGACTGTAAAGTTAGCAGCTCAGATGAAGGGTCTTGATGAACTCCACAGGAGAGGCTTGCTGGCTGAAGAAACAGTGAAAGAATCTCTCTTCTCCCTTAAAAGCCATCAGCTGATTGGATGATCTCATCGTGGAAGACATGCTTTAATTGATTGCGGATGTAATCAGCCACAGCTGTAATCAACTGACTGACGATTTAATACACTAGCCTTCTGGTTTATCAACCAGCCATGAAATATCCTTGCAACAATGGTCAGGCCAGTGCTTTCCTGACCAGACAAGTGGGCATCATCACTTGGCCAAGCTGACACCAGGACCTACCATCACAGTGGCTATGGAGAGCCTGTTAAGTATAGAGAGCCTGATTTCATGAGCGGGGGATGAGAAGCTGGGATACATTTGCATTTCTGGATGGCAAAGATGCTGCCCAGGTTCTGATCCTGGGGTATGCATTTATGGCAATCATTCCACCAGATAATATTAATTATCACAAAGATAGAGTATTTAAAAATGTTATTCAGTTTTCTGGACCCTAAATATAACATGTACATTTGGGAAGTACATAAAATATGAAGAAGCCTTCATTCCAATGCTCAGAAGCCATTGTTTTATCATTTTGGCAAGTTTATTTTCAGACGTTTATCAACTTAGTTGAGATCGACAGTAAAATAGATTTTTATTCTGAATTTCTTAACGTTTTGTCACAGCAGTTCCACTCATCATTGAAGTCTTTGAAAGTGCCATTTTAAATGGCTCAATCATTTTCCTTTTTAAGTTTATGCTATAATTCCCTGAACCATTCCCTTAAGAGTGGGCATTTAGATTGTTTCCAAAAGTTTTTCACTACATGAAATGTCTTGATAAATACTGTAATGCCTAGGTCTTTCTCTATACTTTGGACTGTTTTCTGAGGATAGATTTATATGAGAAACAGATCAATGAAAGGGTGTGAGTATTAATATCATTTAAAGGGGCATCTTTAAATTAGCCAATGACTGAGTAAACCCTAGAAGTCATCCAATCTGCTTGCTAATTTTCTCAGTCAGAAGTATGCAGTATGAGTTCTAGGGAGTTCAGAATGCTTAGTCTTTTCATATAGATGTCATAAAATATCAAGGAATCACTTTCATCTGATCAGCACTGTCTGATTGGACAGGATGCCCAGCATTTCTGTACTGCTTGTACAGCAGGCTCTTAATAAGCCCGCGAGATACAACTGAATCCATCTGGAATCCTTCAGGCCACAAAACTACTGTAACATAGAGTTTTTCCCCCATGAATTTCCATATTTGCATTGGCTAAAGTCCTTACTGAAACAGTTTCATCAATCATGTTTTCTTGGCTTCCATCATATTGAATGAATATGGCAGAGTCATTCATATTCTGCCATATCCAACATTTCACTCTTTAATTTATTCATAATTAAATTTTTAAATAAAATTTAAAATTTTCTGACTAATAAGCATCCTCTCTTAACATAAGGTTTTCTTTTGGGTCCAAGTATAAAATCACACAAAGCTTGTATTGCTCAGTGTGTGTTTGTGCTGATGAGAAGGGAATCCCAAAGCCTGGACAAGAAGCCATGGTTGGGCATTTCAAGGCATGGTGGAGTGACCATCTCAGGGGCCATCCGAAAACTTCAGCTAATTCAAAAATGACAACCTACTGAATATGCCAAGGACTGCCAGGATTACATGTGGATGTGAAAAGACGAACACTGTCTACAAATTCCAAGGATCAACTATGTTTTTTCTAAGCACGTTAGTAGGTGGGACAGTTATAATTATCCCCTCTGGAGAGAATAGAAAGCAGAAGCCAATAGTAGGCATTTACCTCCAGCTGGGGGCATATGTTCCCTATGTGGGTTTGCTGGGATGAGACTCAGGCTTGAGAACAGAACACATTAAACATAGATCCTTCATCATATACATGAGCAGGATGGAGCTGAGTAAGAAAGACTCAGGCTCAAAAACAGAACACATTAAACATAGATCCTTCATCATACACACGAGTAGGATGGAGCTGAGTAAGAAAGACATTATTCCTGGGAATCAATGAGATGTAAATAAGGTGGAGCTAAGAGGAGACAGCAGAATAGGAAATCAAATCATCCTGCAGAATCATCCTTACAGTATGATGGCTGCATACATGATGACCTTGATTCATTCAAGAATGGAAGAGAAAACATGCTGATACTTTTGCCATATGCTGGTTAAAGACACAAATGGAAGAGCAAGCTGATTTGAGTTGAAAGATACCTTGCTGGATGACAGCATACTCCTTCTCTTGTCAGTTTTCACCCACACCCTCTTTTCCCCTGGAGCAGGAGGCAGCCAGTATAGATGCCAAAATAATCAAATCTAGTTAAAAGTAGAATGCTGTGTTGTAGAAAGGAAAAGATCTTCTGATAGACTCTAATTTTAATTTCCTAGGGAACTTTGTAATTGCAAACCATACCGTAGATAAGAGTTAGATATTTATTATCTAAAACATGAGTAACATATTTGTCAATTCAAATATGGGTGTGATTAGTTGGACAGATTTTACTTTGTTTTTATCCTAAGTTTATAGTCCAATGCCTCATTTTGGAATGAAGTGTGCAATAATACAAATTCTGCTTGATTAAGCTTGACTGAAGTCCAAACTAATTCTGCTGCTAAAGGTGAAAATATGCATTCCCTTGTAACCAACACAAACCATAACTCTCCACTGCAGCCTTGAGACAGAACCCCATGAAGGCTCCATTCAAAGCCTAAGAGTGTGTAGGGCTGCAATGGGAAAAAGAAACTTCCATTTCAATCCCAGCTTTAATTCATAGGCATCTGGACCCTCATTCTTCTATCTCTGAAAGATGGTACAATGATATCAGCCTTTCTCACCTCTCAAGATGAGGTGAAGATCAAATAAACCAATGCTGAGGACAATAGAGCCTTGTATAGGTGAGGTATTATTATAGACACTGTCACCACTTGTTTCAGTTTGCTAAAGCTGATGAAATGTAGCTTGTTGACTGTAGATGCAATCAGCTGTAGATGCAAATAACTGACTATAGATGCAAATCCATCTAAGAAATTCCCTCACAGTAACAGTCAGGCCAGGGCTTGCCTGACCAAACAACTAGACGCCATAACCTGGCCACGTTGAAGTATGAAATCAACTGTCACAACTGCTAAAGATGTATGTCCTCAATGAGACTGTGTGTTCCTTAAGGACAGAAGTCCTACTGTTTTAGTTTCCTTGGCTGCTCAAGCAAGTACCATGCAGTGGGTTGGTTTAGACAGTGGGAGTTTATTGGCTCACAGTTTTAAGGCAAAGAGAAACCCTAAATCAAGGTATCATCAAGGCAATACTTTCTCCCAGAAGATTATAGTGTCCTGGGACTGGCTGCTGGTGATCCCCAAAGATGGTTTGTCACATAGCAAGGCATATGGCAGTGTCTCCTGATCTCTCCCTTCTCTTCTGAGCTCCATTCATGACCAGCTTCTGTTTCCTTTGGCTTTCTCTCTCCAACTGTCTCAATTTCATTCTGCTTATAAAGGATCCCAATTGTAGGGTTAAGACCCATCCTGATTGAGGTGGATCACACCGTAAATGAAGTAATCTCATTCAAAGGTCCTACCTAAAATGGGTTCACACCCACAGAAATGGATTAAGCTTAAAAACATGTTTTTCTGGGGGTACATAGAGCTTCAAATCGCCACACTACCTTATACTTCTTTTCTGTCCTCTATGATGCTTCGCAGGTTTCTAGAAACATTTAGGGGTAGTTTAAATATCTGTCAATTTTCTTGAAAGGGCCATGTACTGATTTGAAACTGCTGTGCACCCCAGAAAATCCATGTTCTTTAATCCTCATTCAGTATTGCTGGGTGGGAATATTTTTATTGTTTCCATGATGATGTGACCCACCCAATTGAGGGTGGTAACTTTTGATTAGGTAGTTTCCATGAAGATGTGTCTCCATCCATTCAAGTTGGGGTTTCTTACTGGAGCCCTTTAAGAGGGAACCATTTTGGAAAAAGCTTTAGTGCTGACACAGCCAGAGATCTTTGGAGATGCAGAAGTAAAATGCCCCCTGGGGAAGACTTATGAAATGAGTAGAGAAAGCTGGAAGATGTCATCATGTGCTTTCCCAGCTGAAAGAGGTGTCCAGAAGCCAAAGACCCCAGCAGATACCAGCCATGTGCCTTCCCAGATGACAGAGGTGCTCTGGATGGTATCAGCCTTTCTCAAGTGAAGGTAACCTCTTGTTGGTGCCATTAATTTGGACATTTGCATGGCCTTAGGACTGTAAACTTGCAATTTAATAAATTCCCTTTTTGAAAGTCATTCTGTTTCTGGTATAGTGCATCCTGGCAGCTTTAGCAAACTTAAACAGGCCACCTTATATGATTAGGGTTGGATAATTTTTAAAACATCACGTTGCAAGTTGGATTCTCTGGGAAGTGGCTGCTGAGGTGGGGATAAGCATGATGGAGGTTGACTGGGGGTGTCAAAAGCTTTTGGAGGAAAGATCTCCAGAAGGAAGAGGCTGAAGCAGGATTGAGCAGAAGAAGGATGAGCTGTGATGCAGCCTCAATCATGTCCCCAGCCCACCCACTGGAAGCTCCAAACCTAGAGTGACCTTTTGCAGCAGCCCTGAGCTGGAGAGGATGGATTGACCCTTATCCAGACACCGATCTGCCATTGGATGCACACTGCCTGGGAAAGGATGTGACCTTGGGCAAGGATATGACCTTGGGCAAGCTGCGTCTCCTCAGCTGAGGCCGTTTTGAAGGAGCACTGTGGGCCAAGGGCCGTCTGCTGGTCACATCCCCTGCAACTGATGGAGGAAGTTCTTCAGTGGGGAGGCAGATCCCGGCAGTGCCTCCCAGTGTTGTTAAGGCAGTGTGAAATTGGTTCCGGGAGGTAAGAAGCCTTACCCGAGGAGGGAACAGTAACCTTTAACACTCACATTTATGTAACTCCTATTGTCTACTGAAATATCATGTTTAAGCCACTCCAATTAGTATACATGTGAAAGAGCAGCACCCCAAAATCTATTTCACTGAAATATTTTTTTAAAAGCCTATGGATATGGAATTTGAATTAATATTAGTGTATATTAGTCAGGCTAGTTTTATTTCATAAGATTTAACCCAACTCAAAACAGGTCAGGAATAGAGGGAATTTTATTGTCTCACATCCCCAGGTTCAGAAGGCAAAGAAGATGACAGGGTCTCAGAAGATGACAGCACTTTTTGTCCCTGCTTCTCTCTGCATGCTGTCATTACTCCCACAGACTGGCTTCTTCCACTGAGCTGGAAATCAGGTCTCCACAGACTGAGTCTCCTCAAAATAGCTTGAGATGGAGCAAATCGAGAGTGGTCCAGGGCCTCTTCCTGGAACTGCCGCAGCTGGGTCTGGTGGGCTTCGAATGGGTAGACCAGAAAGCCGGCAAGGAGACCCATGTCTTAGCTCTCTGCCTGTCCTTATTTGGGGCGGTGTGGTCTCTTCACCCTGCGTCCCATGCCCCTGCTGACATTCTCTGCTCTTCAATTTGAGTCTGTGGCACAAAGGCCATCACAGCTTCAACTCTAGATAATTCAAAGTCATGCTCCACTGTGATCCAACAATAGTTCCTCCTCTAGAGAGGGGTGAAAACTTGGTCTTCCTGTTCTTAAGTTAAAAACTCTCAGGGAAAGGATTTTATTGGATCAAGTGTTATGTCTGGACCCATCAGCTGTGACTGGGAGGGTAGGGTAGGATGATTGGCTCAGCTGGGCCCACGTGCTGGCTCCTGGGTGCCCCAACCCTCGCCATGGCCAAGGAGCAGGGTCAGGCAGGACGTGGAAGTTCACACAGGGAAGCAGGTGAACGGAGTGAGAATGGAGTGCCTTGTGGAGGGCTGGGTGAGCACTGAGGGGATAGAAGAGATGCTCCCCTCCAGGTATTAGGTCTCTCTTTTCTTCCTGTTTGAATCTGGCCAGAGGAAGATTATACTCTTTTTGGCTTTGGCAGATAGAGCAGAGCTTTTTGTCATGGAAATTGACCATGTAGCTTTCAGTAATTGGTTCATAAATATTAGGTTCTATTCACTTTGCATTGAGATCAATCATCTGCCACCAGGTACATGATTATCTAGGTTCAGTGAAATTGTTTATTAATCATATTAATAAGGGGATTTGTGAAGGGCTAGAAATGAAGACACAATGATTATGTATCTCTTTTTAAGAGGATATTTATTTATATTAGCAAATGTCACTTTATGGAAGACATTTAAACCTATATCAGATAAACCTGCCTCGAGTGATTAATAATGCAGTTTTGTTACTATACATCTTTATTATATGAAGAACCATTTACTTGAAAATATGAAAACTTAAAATTAGACCTGTTTAGATCCAGCTAAAAAGCTGTGCCTTGAAACAAAGATTTCAGAAACCATAAGTTTAGCTTTTAATTGTTGTAGCAATGGCGGTGCCTACGCAGCATCTGTCCCACCCCTAGGTGATAAGTCTAAGCCAATTGTGGTAATTCCATCCTATGGTAAAAGCAATCCCAGTGGTTAGTTTAGAAATGGGTCTGTGACATGTCATACATGAGGAAAGCAATGCTTCTTCTACAAAAAGTTTCTCTCTTCCCCTTAAGGAAAAGTTCCAGAAAAGACCATCTTTCTTCTGGCCATTGGTGGATCTGTGTGTCCTGTGAGCTCTGCTAATGCCACCCACTGTCAGCCCAGGCGTGGTCCCGAGAAACGAGTAGAACCTGTCAGTACCGAGTCAGTGAATTAATCAACCCTGTGGCCTGCCCTTCCCATAGACTGATGGAAGATAATATAGAACCTTATGGTTTAAGCAGCATCAAAATTTCTTTACTTGCAGCTGAAAATTTCTTAATTGATATATTTCCAAAGTAGAAGAGAGGCGCTTATTACCCACTATTTGTATTACTGTATGATAAATGCAAATCAGCAGTGTGTGGGCCATAAAGCTGGGAGTCTTCTCAGGTCTCTCCGAGAAGGTACTTGAGGTGGATACTGAAGGGCACCTCAACGAGGGGTAGAGGTGAGGCAGAGGGAGAAGTGGATGCGAGCAGGTAGGTGTTCTTCCCAAATGTACTCATGTTGGAGGAAATCAAGAGTGGTCCAGGGACTTCTCCCAGGACATCCCACTGGGGTCTGGTGGACACTAAATAGGGAAGCCTGAAAGCCATTATGACAGCTTTGTCTTCTTTCTTCCTCTGTCTTTACTTGGGGTCATGTGGTCTCTTTGCCTTGTTCAGAACTTGTGTCCCAGGTTCCTGCTGACTTCTGCTCTGCAGGGTGAGTCTGTGCCCCCATTTCCATCACAGCCTCAACTATAGACAGTTTCAGTTCAAGCACCACTGTGATCTGACTGTTGTGTATCTGTCTCTTAGAATTTTCCTGGCAATCCAATGTGCTCGCCTTCATCCCCAAACCCCTATGGTCCAACCAGCTGTGAGTTCATTGTGAGACAGGGTCCAAGGTTCAAACCTGGCTGCTCAGATTATCCTTTCCAGTTGGGCCTGAACAGCAGCATCAGCTCTACGTTTTGGAATAGTCACCCTTCCTGAATTGTGGACCCTGGGTGGTGGGGGGTCAAATGGAGACAAGGACAGCAGAGAGGAAGTGATTGCAGTCTAGTTAAGGAATCACGTGTGTCTGAACTAAGATAAGAAAGGAAATTCACTCATTCACTCATTGATCCATTCAACAAATAGTTATCAAGCATTAACCGTGTACAGACATTCTTCTGGGTACAATGAACAGACAAAAATCCATTTCCTCATGGAGCTTACAATTTAATATGGGGGCAATAATGAAGAGATAATTGGAATAAATACAATATACATTATGTGTGTGGTGGTGATAAATGCTATTCAATTTCTATTGTTATTTACCAAGTGTATAGTCAGTATTTTCTAGAAAAAACAGAACCAACAGTAGACATCTGTAAATATAAGCTTTCTAAAAGTGTCTCATGCAATCGTGGGGCTGCAAGAATTCAAAATCTGTAGGGCAGGCCCCGAGGTTGGCAACTTCGTGAAGTTCTTTGATGAACTCTACAGGAGAGGCTGGCCAGCTGAAGAAGTGGTAAAAATTCTCTCTTCTCCCTTAAAACTCTTCAAACAATTGGATAAACCCAATTGATTGGATTATCTCATTGCAGAAGACACTTCCTTAGTTGATCAGCCACAGATGCAATCAACTGACTGATGATTTAATACTCCAGCCTTCTGGTTTACCAACCAGCCTTGGAACATCCTTGCAGCAATGGTCAGGCCGGTGCTTACCTGATGAAACAACTGGGCACCACCATCACCTGGTCCAGTTTGACACCTGAACCCAACTATTACACAGAGTTACCATAAAACTTAGCCATTCTATTATGCCCATGGATTCTGTGGGTCAGGAATTCCCAGAAGGTTCTGTGGAGATGGCAGTCTCTGCTCTATATCGTCTCATTTTGGGGGTATCAGCTGAGGAAATGGAACCACGGAGGAAACTCGGCAACTGGAGGTGGAGCAGGCTGTGGTCTGGGACCCACCCTTTCGCCTGGCTTCCTCTCTGCATGGTGGGCTCTGGAAAGAGAGCGAGCAGGAAGCGGCTCTGTATTTCCTGACTCCACGTTGGAAGTCAGGCCCCGGGGGGTCAGCGGGTTCAGCTGAGCTTTAAGGGGAGGAGACCCAGAAGCTATGTATTTCTGAGAGGATTGCCAAAGGATGTATGGACACGTTGAGAAGCCATAAGTGAAGAAAACTCCAGAAGCAGGATCCAGGGAATGGAGGCCCTGGGGCCAGGGGAGGTGGCTTTGCAGTTTCATTAGTGTGGTCACTGAGGAAGCAAACTCTGACAGGACTGGAAGGCAGAGAAACAGTGGGTGAAAAACTTACAGATGTATTAACCAGTTGGGGGTAGGGTGGGTGGTGAACAAGAGAAGAAACCTAGGTTTCCAGAGTTTTGGGTGGAGGGCCACAGGGACAGTGGTTGGGTCGGGGACACTGTGGGGAGCCTGGGAAATGCTGGGCTCGGGTGTCCAGCAGCAGGCAGAGGCTGGGCTGGTGCACATGTCTGATTGTTCCAGAACCCCGAGATTGAGGAATGGGCGGCTGTGGCTGCTGCTGCGAGGTCAGAAGCCTAGAATGGGCCATATGGGGTGGTGAATGGGGAGAACGAAGACTTCCAGGCCAAGGTGGAAGACGGGCTGTGACCTTCCTGTGCCGTGCATAAGATGCCACCATGACAATTTGTTTCTTTACTGTAAAGGTTGTTCATTTTGAAGGTTAAATAGGTCACCTGGGATATTTTGTTTCAATAAAACAAATGGGGTGGGGGGGGGCAAGTTCTCGAAGCTGGGGACCCCTAGTCACCTCCATAGCTTTGCAAGAAAAGTGTGAAATGAGAACTTACAGGCCTGCAGCGACACCTTGTGGCCAGGTAGTGCAGGGAACTATGTTTTGTGCTAAGCTTTCATCATGGTTCTTGAACATTGTTTGACCAAGTCAAGCATGATTTCCTGAGTAGCTCTGTGTTTATGATATACACAGTTCCATTTGAGTAACTAGCATCAACTAATCTATCAGTTTCTCATCTCGCTGAAGAATTGATTCCTCAAACTGGAGGAACGTGGTGATGCAAAGCAAGAGGGTTTGTGTGTGCTGGGAAGTTGGGGAAGTGTAAATCATAAAGGGGTATAGACAGGGGCTTCATAACCGCTTGAAAACTCTCAAATCGCAGCCTATGGTGGCACAGCTGCTTAGAGCGCCAGCTTCCTCTCCCTCAGCATTGTTTACAGGATGGTCTCTGAGACAATACATATTAGTAAACATAAGATGATGATTGTGACCCAGAAAGAGGTGTGGGAAAGAACAAGAGCACAAATGTTTGTTGAGTGTCAGCTATTTGTGAGTTTAGTCAAACATTAATCTGAAAGAAAATAGGGAAGAACCTGAAATGAAAAGTTGGTTGGAATGCTACCTATTCACCAGTTTATCCTTGCAAGTGGCATGTGCTAAAGATATCTGGTTGTCAGTAAGTTTTTGGCATTTGCTTGCGGGTTGAGTGAGACATCTCGGCGGCCAATATTTGTGGTCATTTTTGATAATGAAGGGGAATGTTTACAGAGATGATTCCAGACTTCAGAGAGTTGACTCAGCTGGTCAGGTCCATTGCACAGCCCCAGGTTCCTAGGAGACATGACACTCTTTAGACATGGAAACAGGATGGCAAGAAATACTATAATAGGGTTCAAAGAACTCTTATGATGTTGAACTCCATCTTGCCAGAGGAAGAAAAATGATAGGAATGGGTTTATGTTTTTTTCATGAGAATTTCAATACAGAATGTATTATTTAAACATACATCTTCATTTTACTGATGGAGAAACTTAAGCCAACAGTGATTAAATTACACAGTTCTTTGGTTGCAGAACTAAGACTACACCCCTTGTTTTCTATTCCTGATCTAGTATTCTTTCTCCTACAACTATCAATGAATGAGTTTTCTATCTCCATAGAAGATCAAAGCAAAAAAAGGTGGGCTCATACCTGCATCCAGGAACTTTAGTTCATCCAGGGAATATTATTTAACTGTAAAGTAACTGAATAGTGTATTTCCTTTATTCTAATATATATATAGTCTCATTTAATATATTATATAACAGGCAAAGCTAAAAGATGTCAATTTAAAAATTCACACATAGGAAATGACAATTACTGAGGCTTTGGCTTAATTTCTGCAAGGAACTTTTTTAACATCAGCAATTTGTAATTCAATTAAGGAAAAAAAATGAACATACACATCACTGGCATTCTTTCATTTGACTTAAAGCTTGAAGTTTGACAGGACCAATCTTAATTTGGAAGACCTTTAGCCTGGGTTGAAAAAAGTGAGGACTCAAATGTTGGGAATCCCAGTAAGAAGTGGCATGTATGCGTATGGATAGATGAATGTTACTGTGTTGTGACTTGTAAGGTAGCATTTCTTTCTTTTTCTGAAGCCCTGTTGTTAAATTGATCATTTTACAATCTGTGACATCCAAGAATTATAGTAATTTCATTCTAGAATTGCAGCATCGTGTATAAGAAAGAGCACAGTCTTTGCAGCTGGTTCTGGAACCCACTCTTGTCCTGTCTTCCCCTGGCTGTGCTGTCCTTGAACAATTTACTTCCTCCCTAAATGTTCATTTCCTTGTCTACAATTGAAATAATGAGATGTATCTCATAGGAATGTGTGAGAATCAAATAAGATCCTGCATGTAAAGTACCTATTAGGACCCCCCACCCATAGTAGGTGCTCAAGTAATGGCATCCAGCTGCAGGAGACTTGGGGTCAAAAAATGTGACTGATTAGAAAATGTTGACTCCAAAGGTAAGTGTCTCTGATGTGGTCCTACATAACCTATTACATAAAGTGTTTCCCACCATTTCAAAATCCATGGCCCACCAACCAACAGGAGTTTGAAGTGTCTTTCTTTATTTTTTTGTGCTGAAATAATATGTATTTACATTTTTCCCTAAATATATTATAGCTGAATGTTTTTGCAGGTTACTGTCCTCACCTCTCCTCTCTTGTTCTGACCTGCCTGCCAGCCACCGAGAAGTGTCGGCCTACAGCATGGTGTCAGAAGGGAGAGCTTAGAAGCACTTAGACATTGATTTTAGGTTCTACAGGAGCATAGCAGTTAGTTCAATTGACTGTTGGCTCCATCACCCATATACTTGTTAAGTATACTGGATAAAGAGAATAAATATCAAACTGGGTGCTTGGAACCAACCCTCATCCTACTTGACCTCTTTCAAAGATTTATCCCAAATAAGTTTAAATGGGCAACATTTACAAAGTGATCTGAGGATTTTAATGCATGGTTTACATACTATGTGTTTGTCAGCACTGAAATAGCAATGGTTGTAAAGCAAAAAAAAAAAAAAAAAAGGTGGTTTACATGGGATAAAAAGAGCTCTGTGGCCAACTTATTTGAGGAAATCACAAGGCCAAATTTTATGTCCACTCCTAGGAAGTCACAAAAGGGAAAAGGCTGCAGTAGCCCCTGAACCCATTTCCTTCACTCTAGCAAGCAACTCTCTCTGGTATTCATAGGACAATATACAACATTCAATATTCAAAATTTTTCATTCAATATCAGCAGCCTGGGGCTGGCTTTCCTCGGACACCTTTATCTGATTTTATGCTAGTCAGACTTCCATTCAGATCTGAGTTTGCTCACCACCCTACTCCAGAATGGGCCTGCAGGATTCTTTTAGGATTCCTAACTTTTCAAAAGCCACGCACCCTTGCTTAGCCCCTGCAGCATGTTCCACGCCAGCCTTGGCTGGCCACAAGCTGGTGGGAGCCGGAATGCCTAGCCTGGTTTGTTTGACAACCCCGAATGCAATCAAATACCCACTCTGCTGGAGAAGGAAGGAAAGGAGGGATTTCAGGGTCTAGCACAATGGTGATGCTACGGGAAAATCCCAGGAAGCATGTGAACCTCGGCCTCACCCCATACTGTATCCCAGCCCCACTAATCTGTCAAATAGTCAAGCGTAATGTAAACCAACTCCAGAAACAAAGAGTAGTGCTACTCGTCCTTCATCTTTCCATCTGCCTGACTTCACTCTGTGCCTCCTGCTTTAACCAAACTGAATACTCCATGGGCCCCGCCAACTGTTCTAAGGGGTCACTTCGATGCCACTACATGCATTTAGTCTTGGGAAGGGAAATACTGAGCAGGATCCAGCCACTAAAAAGCCATGATTTGCTTGCAGAAAGCATGGAAGGGGTTGCTCTGATGGTCTGTTTCCCAACGACAGTGGATTCAATTCCTCAACACAGCAGACCCCCTATTTCTCTAAGCTTTTCCTTTTTTGTGTTTATCAATAGCAGAATAATATAGAAATTCACACCAGCAGCTCTTGGAATATTTAAAATTAGTTATTAGCATTATTTATGAGTTTAATTTCCTGCAGAGGGGGAAACATTTCTTTATTTCAGGTGCCTTAAAATGTTGCCAAAATGGCAGTGGATCTTATTTACTCTAAGGCAAACTAAAACAATTTATTATCAGTGCATTACTTGATAGAAAATGTCCTCGTATTTCTTTTCCCAATTTAAATTACAAGTGCGCTACCGGGGGGAAAATCATTTCTCTCCTTGCTGGGTAAAAATAGGTCAAGTAATTTAAGCCAGGCCATTGCAATTAAAATTCTGACATTGCCGTTCTGTTCTGGGGGGAAAAGACAAACAGAAGGGATGATAATAGGGGTTCATTGCCTAAGTCATTTGACGTGCCACCCATTGTTCTCTAGCTGATGCTCAGCCTCCACCTGCCTGGGAGCTCTGGTTTTGATGATAGTGGTACAGTACCAAAATGACAAACACCATCTCTGAAGCTACGCTTTTGTGCTAACACCTCTGGGGAGGGAAAAAATGCCAATGTCTTGGATTTTGAATTCTTGGAATTTTAAATGTATTTGTTTTTGAGACAGTGCTGTCTCCTAGCTTTAGCAACACTCACTGTCAGGAAAGATCCTGTGGGCCTTTTCACAAGATTTGAGCTGGTCACTTGGTTGCATTCCAACTGAGAACATTGCATTCTGCATTCCTGGATATTTCCCTCACCCTTTCCAACGCCATGCCATCATTTGCACTATTATTTACTCTTATTCCAAATCCACCGTCCCGGTGTCGAGGTGCAGTGTCCTCAGTGTCCTTGCACGGGTGACACGCTAAAGCACTGGTCCAAACCATTGCTTGTTACACTTTAGTAAAAAGAAAATCCCCGAGCCAAAGCGTGCTGTGAAATACAAGGCAAACCTTGACTCTGCAGGCTTGATTATGTCTTTAGTCAGTCAGACCCTCTTATTTTCATAAAGGGTGTGACTTCTTGAATCTTTCTTGATTTAAAAAAAATGTGTTGCTCACATATATGCTGTTTGCTTCAAAAAAGAAAATGAAATCTTCAGCAATGTTACAGACAGTAGAACAAACAAACAAACAAAAAACCCGGAGGAAAGAGCTTTCCTTTGACCTTCTAAGTAACTTCCACAAGGGGGCGAAAATACCTAATGGTTGGGGACTGCAAAGTTTCTGTTTCAAAGCTGGACACCCATAATAGAGAGTGGATTAATATTTTGCTCTAAAGAATCTGGCCTTTAATGTTGACATCAATTTATAGCCATCCCAGGCGTTTACAGTAGTAAAAGTCACAGCGACCATAAACGTCCCAATAGATGTCAGCCTTCTCGTACCCGCGCTCTGGCCTCGCACCCCATAAACCGCCGTGATTAGGTAACTGTTTCTCAAAGACCCTTCCTTCCCAGGGCTGTAACGTCTTCATCAGCCCCAGCAGAGACACTGCCCCCGGGGTTTTACCCGCCACGAGGCAGAGGTCCGGTTCTTATTGAGTGCTCATTCTTCTGACGTGGAGCTAAGAGGCTGCGCTGGGGCTGATGGCAGAGCCCTTGAAAATCAAGCGTGGAGCGTCCACTCGCGGGCAAAACCTCACGGACAGAAGCTCTCTTGTACCGGGTTGGAACTTTTCTTTTGAAAAACAGCCAAGGTACAGAGGTCAAATTTCCCCACATGCTAGAAGCAACCTAGTAGGAAGCGAGACCACAAAAAGGTTTTGCAAATGTCTGCCAGCAGCTCGGGTGATCTAGGTCAGTCTCCAGGTTTCATTAATTAGGTTGTCCAAACAAGGAGTTATTTTCTCTGCTTCAGAGGCCTGCAGATATCTCGGGGAATCTGCTCAATTGTTGATCGAGAAAGAGTTTTAAGAAAATAAAGATCGTCCGAGAGAGTGGGGGTGGGGTGGGGGGCAGGGAGACGGAGTGCATTTGTATTTGACTGAAGAGAAATGGGGCTCTAACCCAGCGCCTCTGTTTGTGTCCTCTGCTCTGCCACCGGCGGGCTCAGGAGCTAATAATAGTCGCCCGCGTGTGCATACGTGTTCCAGCTTTGAGCAGCAGGAGGAATTTAGTGGCAGAGCAGGTGCTGTGGCTTATTCCCTGGCAGAATAAATGGTGAAGGGTGGTGGCAAGACAATTCTTTTGCTTCTTTCTTTATGTGAAAAACAATGCCTCCAATCGCCTTTTTTTCTCTTTCCTGGCGCAAGTAAAAAAGAACTAGAATTGCAGTATTAATATGTATGCAAACATATTTTTTTCACTTGAGCCTCTGGAAAAAAAAAAGAAAAGAAAAACTTACTGTGAAAATGCTTAGCCAGGAAGATTTACTGCTGATTGCAGATTTAAGTATTGACATGTTTTAGCTGAAGAACACTTCAGCTTTAACTATTAATGTAGGAAATCTGGGTCAGCTTTAAAAAGAAGTGAAAACTTTTGAATGATTCGATGTAGTGTCAAGAAATTATTTAGAACATAGTTTGTGATAACAGTGTCAATTATAGAGATATGAAAAAAAAAAAACAAAAAAACCCAAAAACTGAAAAAAAAAATCCACAAAAAAAACCCAGTGGAGGGTGTGTCTTAATTTTACATGACCTACCTTGGAAAGGGAATTCTACAATGCAGGTGATTTGAATTCTACTTATATTAGTCTTTCTGTCAATCACACGCAATATAATACTCTATACCCTCCTTCTTTATTCTGTTTTTAATCATGAAATATGGGATTTAAGATGAGACTGTGAGAGTCTAAATAAAATATTATTTTAAAGCACTATTTGTAAGGTTTTCCTCCACCCAAATTACTTTCCTCCTCCCCATATGTTCAACAGAAGCCTATAGTTTTTTCTTGAATGTAGGTGTGTTGCTCCTATAAGCCTATATCACGAAAACATGAAGGTGGAAACAAAATCAGATTCTCTTCTCTACTGGCAGCATTTGAGATTTTAACATTACTTTTTCCTTAACTGGATTATGTAAGGTACAACTTGATACCCACTTAGCTGTAGTTATTGACTTCTTGATATTCACCTCCCCCCCCCCCCAGGTAAAAATAAAATCACCCTATCTATCCCAATGCAGGTTATAGAAAAAGCTCCAGATTCTGGAAAACAGGGAATGCTTGAGAGGGAACATCTTGTGAACACTGTAATTTGACCTTTGAGTCAACCTTGTTGGGGAAATTTTAGATATTATAGAACAAAATAGAAAGTATCAAGGTGGAATTCTGCCCTCTTTCTCTCAGAACTATAACCAGTCAGAAGCTATTTCAGAGATCAAGCTCGAAAATGCGTGCCTCTCCCTAGCACTTTTGCTGAGAAAGACATTTGTCATTGGAGATAATGGTAGATTTATAGTAACGCCGCCCTCAGCATGCAGGGTATTATCTCACTGTCTCCCTTTAAGCAGTTGAATCAGGCAGAACCGAAACAGTCAATCCTCCCCCCAGCCCCATGTGAAAAAGATATTTATGCGATTCGGTATCACAAACCTTTATAACTCTGGGGTACACTGGAGCCTGATGGCAATTAAAAGAAACGTTCTTTGACAACTTCGCAGCTTTTGATGAAACCACATAAGAGGTGCCACAACGGCAACATTGAAGCATTCTGCCAATTCTGTTAAATCCTGTTCTGGCTTAAGTGCATCGTGACCTGTTTCAGTGTCCTGTAATCTAACCTCTGGAAGGCTTACTCCCGTCGGCAGTGATCAACTTAATAGAGAAACCGAAAAAGCCACCCCCAAATGACGTCTAGAAAACAAGTATTTCTTAACTTTTTATTGACATTGGCAAATTAAAATAGAATAAATTAACAAGTATTTTTTCAAAAAAATGTTTTGTACAAAAATACTGTCAAAATTTCCTAAAAAGCTTTCAACACAGTAGTATCTTTTCATGTACTGAATATAACTATTAGCACAGTGTCAAAAATGTTGAAGACAGAAACAAAATAAACACGTGTGAAATGTTTGCCACTGACGACGTTCCACGCCCGATTACTGTCTGGACACACGGGTGGGGGAGGGGAGCCAACGCGAAAGTGACCGGTCTGACTTTTCCTAACCCAAAAGGGTTCCGCCCACGTTTGTTTAATCTTCCAGTTTAGCATATTTTAAAAATTAGTCTGTACGCAAATGCATAGTTAAAAAAACGAAGCGAGATGGCAGACTTTGTGCAGTAATATCTGCCCTTCAAAGTTCATGCAACCAACTAATGCAATTTTTCCTTTCACTGGGAAATCTGAAGGCAGTCCAGTCATTTGAAACCAACTACAAAATCCACAAGATTAAGCAGTTTGCCAAGATTAATATCTAACAGTTGAGCACTGGAGAAAGTGAGGAAGTCAGGAGTAAAAACAAACAACAAAAAAAGACCAGGTTAGCTAGATATTTCAACTACATAAGGGAGGTGACTGTCAAGGCTACAAAAACGAAACAAAAACAGGAGAAAAAAAAGTGGCAGCAATTTTTTTTTTTAAACCAATTTGTACAAGTTTATAGTTTACTTTGTTTCCAAGTTCTCAAACCTTTCACGATCTGAAAAGTGAGATACTGTGTCTAAGGGAATGTTTTTTTTTTTAATTTGTTTGTTTGCTTTTTTGTTTTTGTTGGTTTTTTTTTGTTTTTTGTTTTTTTTTAAATTCACGCCGAGGAAGTGGGGACTTGGGTTTTTCTCTCGCCAGGGGGCTCGCGAGCAGTCAACAGCTCACTCGGCTGGGCTGCTGTTTGCACACAAAGTCCGTCATGAAATCAAACTCGTTTTGGCCCAGCCAGAGTTCAGGCAGCTCCTTGATGCGGTCCAAACCCATTTCTATCACTAAGGACATGAGCACTTCCTCGTCGATGAAATCAGTGTCTATGACGTTGGGCGGCATCATCGCAGCGGGGACGTGGGCCACCGAGGCCGGCACGTTACTGCTGCCGCCGCTGCCGCCGCTGCCGCCGGCGCCGCCCGCCGAGCCGCCGGGGGTGCCCGGGGTGCCGCTGCCGCCCGCGCCGCCGGGGGTACCGCCAGCGCCGCCGTGCTTGGGGTTGCAATCTCGGAAGTGCTGGCTTGTCCCGTTCAGCTGGTGGCCGGCAGCCGGGTGCAAATCCGGCATGTAGTGGTTGTGCGGGTAGGGGTGGTGGTTGAAATACTGGTTGTTGAGCTTCTGCAGCTGCATGCTGGCGGGCAGGGAGCCCCCCTGGCTGGCCACCGGAGGGCCCAGGAACTGGGAGTTGGCGAACCTGGCGGCGGGGGCCAGCGCGCTCGGGGGGTGCCCGCCGTTCACAGTCCCCGGCCCCATGGCGTGCCGGACGCCGCCGCTGGCGCCCATGGTGCCCGCGCCGTAGTGGAGGTGCTCGCCCATCAGGGCGTTAAAGGCGTGCGGGGGCTGCTGCTGCTGGTGGTGGTGGGGGCTTGGGAACTGGCCCATCCCCAGGCGGTGCGCGGGGTGGTGGTGCAGCCCGTTGGTGCCGTCGGGGAAGCGCCCGTGGTTCATGGCCATCATATGCTCTGCCATTTCCAGTCCTGCGAGCGAAAGGGGCACACGGTCAGACCCGCGCCGCACGGCCCCCCGCCGTTCTCGCTTCGGCCCCCCGGTCCCTCCCGGGCGCACGTCTGCCGCGAGCCGGGCTCCCGTGTTTCCCCGGAGCCCGCCAACCTGCCACCCACCAAGCCGGGCGCTGCACCCATTCCGCGGTCCCCTTCCCGCGATCGGGGTGGCCGAGCCCACCCCCGTCGCCCCCCGAAGGGGCCGAAGAGAGGAAGTGCCCCGGGCGGGCCGCGAACTCCGGGCGCGCCTCGGCCCTCCTCCGGCCGCGGCTGCACATCCTGTTGTTATCCCCGGCCCCGCCTCGCTCCCGGCGCAGCCTGCCCTCGGAGGCCGGCCGCCCCGCAGCCTCGCCCGGGCTCACCTTCCGTCCGGGCGGCGTCGGCTGCGGGCCCCGCGGGCGCGATCGGCGGGCTCGCGGCGCGCTCAGCAGCGCATAAGGCTCGGGCGTGCGGGACGCGGCGGGCCGGGCGCCGGGGGCCGCGGCCAGGGTCCGAGCCGAGCCTTCGATCGCTCCGGGCCTGCGCGCGCCGAGGCCGCCGGCTCCGCCAACAATGAGCTGTGTTCGGGGGCGCCGGGCTCCCCTAATATAAGGCGCTCGGGGGGCGGGGCGAGCTCCCGGCCGGACGGCGCGCAAACCCGGAGCGGAGCGCAGCGCGCTGGAGCGGGCCCGGAGCCGCGGCCCCGCGGGCGGCCGCACGTGCGCAGGCCCCGCAGTCTCCGCGGGTCCGCACCCCCCCGGCCGAGCCCTCTCTCCCCAGCCCGGGCCGATTCGCCACGCCCCTGGCCGGCCCCCCCAGCCCGCTCCGACTCTGCCCCCCAGCGCTCTGGCCACTTCTTCAGGAAATGGGGTGCGCCCCGCGGCCTCCCCGGCTGTGCCCAACCTTCCCGGGCTGCAGAGGACGCCGTGCCGCCCTGGGGCTGAGGGTGAGGGGCTTTAACGCACTGGCAAATCGTGTCCCCTCCCCCCTCGCGCTCGCGTGTCCCGCCTTTGTGCCTTTGGAGGGCAGCGCGTACACGCTGCGCGATCCGGATAGTGTGCGCGTAGACGCGTTTTCGCCAGCGAGCAAGGACGGAGCGGGGCGGGGACGGCTGCAGGTGGACGGAGCGCGGCGCCCGCCTCCCCTCCGCGCTCCGGTCCGCGCTTTCGGGCGCGCCGCTCCGGGGACGTGGGCTTCTGCTAAGTTTGCGTTTGCTGCTCCGGGTCGCTTTGGCATCGCAGCCGAGGCGGCTCTGCTCTGTAAACAAACTCAGCGATCCTCGTCCCCAGATCCACCTCTTTGCACAGACACAGTTTCTTGCTGCTGCTGCCGCCCTTGATCCGGGAGGTGGGGGTGTGTGCAAGCTGCACGGCCTCCCTCCCGGCTCGGCCGGACGGTTTGGGGGCTGATTTAGAAACGAACTGGTTTGTAATTAAGAAATTCGAAGGCTGAGGAAGGCTGCCGCAGCTGGGAAAGGAAAACAAATAGATAACCTGGTAATCGCTTTGTAAATAAAGTCGCTGCGGAGGTGGGCACGTAGCCGCACGTCCCCTGTGGCACCGGGCGCGCGCGCTCTGCTGGGCTGTTTGCAGGGAAATTGTGCAGCCGGGCGAGAGGCGGCGATCACCGCCCTGCGCCCCCAAACGCAGCCGGACCAGCCGGCTCGCCCCTTGGGCTCAAGGGCTTGCAAATCAGACCCTCACACCGGAGTGGGGCTCGCTGCCTTTCTCAGGCGGAGAAACCGAGTTGTCTCCCCAGGCCCATGGTGGGGCAGCCCGGGGCTCTTATGTTACTCTGGATGGGGGTAAAACCGAGCGTAGCGCTCCGAATAAGGACTTCTGTACAGAGTTGTTGCTTGTTAACTCGTTGGCCATGGAAGACTTCCTGCTGTGAACAACGAGTTGGTTTTATTTATTTTTTCCCTTCCTCCTCCTTACTGCTCACAAGACTTTTTTTTTTTTCCTTCTTAAGGCTTTATTTCTTGAAGGCTGGAAATTCTGATACATCTTCCCCTTTCAGGAATTTGCACAGGAGACCTAATCCTGACGTGTTTCCCTTTGCTACAAATTTAAACATATATATATAATTTTCTCTCTTCCTTTTAAGGCTCCTGAGCATTTCTAAACATGTGCGTAATAATTTCCAAAACTTCAAAAATATTTACTTTTTGGAGACCAGAACAGAATACGTTGCATTGTTGTTTGCACCACTCCCCTCACCGGCTGCCCCCGCCCCCTCACCTGTGTAATTACGGAATCAGAGGCTTGGAAGCTTCTGATAAAAAAAAGAAAGAAAAGAAAAGAAAGAAAAGAAATGAATTCCAAAATATTGGCCAACCCCAACGCAAAAATTGCCGAACAGGTTGTTTACTTCCCTTAGCTATGCGGCAGGGTCTTGCGACAGGACCAACACACTCGAACGCCTAATCTAAATCGCCCCTGCAATCCTTAAAGAAAGTTGCAGCTCCGGCTCCAAGTGGCTCCACTGACTATTGGGAAATCTCTGAAAGGTCACCTCCCCACCCCCCACCCTTTAAAGGGAAAATATTTCCGGACCTGCCCGTTGGAAGACAGCATACTTCATGCACAGATTGGCCCTCTGCTGAGTTTCCCAAGCGCCAGGTACATAGTCAGTACCTGGAGCTACCACCGGGACAGAACTGGTGTAACGGAGGGGAAAGGTGATCATACTCTGAGAGACACCATGACAAAATTAAACACAAAGTCTTCTTGGGTACACCGTATGCACACTGAACCTGTCCTGGGGGCATCCTGGAAGGCTTCCCAGCAGAGGAAATGGAGCCCTGTGCCTGAGTAGAGGAAGGCAGGCCACTGCTGCAGAGATGGGCAGCACAAGGCCTGAGAGGGCTGGGTGTCCCCAAGCTGAGATATTTGGCTGGAGACAGTGGGAGGGGGCTGAAGGCCTGGGAACTCATGGGATTAGATGGATTTTGGATTTCGGGAGACCAGGGCAGCTGCGTGGAGATGATGCAGGGAGCCCAGTTAGGGTCAGTTACTACAGTCCAGGGGCATGGGAAGTCCCTATAACTAGCATTGGCCCTGTGAACCCTGGAAGGGGGTTCTGTGCTTCCTCCGTCACCCCCATGTTCCTGCATGGAGGAGCAATGGATAGTACAGGGCAGGTCCCCATTCCCTCAGGGGGAAGCACTGCCTGGAGGGTGCATCCTGCAGATAGCCAGCCCGCCCATGCTTTCATTTCTTCATGTGATTCTTGGGTGGCTAGCTTAGGGGGGCTTCCTGACCATCCTACCCAAACAGCAACATCCCTCTCTGCCCCTTCACCCTGCTTTGTGCCCCCTCTCACTCTCCCCTAAATGGCAGCTGCAGCCAAGAGGGATCCAGCCTGTTTGGCTCAACCAGTGGGGAACCAAGTGGGCCATGTATTATTCTTTTACTGAATAGGTCGATGAGTGAGTAGATGGATGGATGCATGAATGAAATCTAGCATGCCGTAGCACCCAAAGGAAGCGCTTAGCTGGAGCTGCTCAGGGAAGGTTTTCTGGAAGGTGACTCAGGGCTGGAGATAGAAGAATCCAGCAGAAGCACAACAGCAGCTCCCGTCATCTGTCTGCAGTCTGTCTCCCCGGGGCACAGGGCTCTCTGTCTGGGAAGATGGGCTATGTAGGAGGGTCCCCATCAATGAGAACTTCCTCAGAGGGAAGCTGAAGAAGGGCTCAGCTAAAGCCTGAGCCGGGGAAAGGCTGGCTGAAGGGGCAGCTCCACCACTATCATGAAAGCATCTGTGCTTGTGGGGCAGCAGTGGGGCTGGGGTCTAATACTGCATCTCCTAATTCACCCAGCTTCCTTAACCCCCACGCTCCCCCATCATGCAGGGATTGCTCTCATCACTTTAGAAAGGAAGGCTTTGAGGCTCAGGGAGCTAAAAACCATAAACAAAAGATTGAGGCTACCTTCCGGAGGAGAAAGAAAAGGGAGAGAGAGACAGCCCCAGGCTGGGCCCCAGACCCTCACCTGTTCCTACCTCACTTGTCCACCTTGGTGAGGTGGGACCCTCCACTTGAGCCCTGAGTTTTACCATCTTCTGGTTTTTGCCTCTCTCCTCCTCCCTCTTCACCCCCTCCCCCCATTCGTGGGGTCTGTGATGGGAAATTCTGACATTTGTCTGCTCTGTAGAATAATTTGGGACCCGTGCTTGTGCTCCAGGAGCTGTGGGTGGATCTCAGCGTTAGGGTCAGAACATGTGGCTAGTAAAAAAGTGGGAGCATCAGATGCAACCTTGCATTATCTGGAAGTTGAAGCAATGATGTCCTACCTGTAAGTGTGTATGTAGAAATGATGTATGCATGTTATTTTAGACATGTGGATTTTGTTCTAATTAAGAAAATAGGAAATCACTTGAAAGCATTACTGAACTCATAATAATGTGTTCTGTCTTTACGTGTTTTTGCATTTGCTAAAAATATCACCGTCATCGTGTGAGGGTTAGTGAAATATTTTTCTAAAAAAGGGTATCTAAACTCAATGAGGTTGATACCTGCCATCTCACAGGAGAAACTGGTTGAAATGAAGATTCCAGGACATCACTCCTGGAGCTCCTGGTTCAGTGGGGTGGAAGTGGGCTGCAGGGACTCTGAACTTTGAAAGCTTTCCAGTTGGTTCTGATGCTCAGTCAGGTTTGCTAAACACCAAGCTGGTCCACTGATGGAGAACAACTGGACTGTTCACCCACGGACCCTGGGTGTCGCATGGTCCTGGTTCTTACTCATTCAATCCAGCTCCCCTGGATTGCTGCCTCCCCCCTCATGACTGGAATTTTGCCCATCTTTCAAGATCCAGCTCAGATGACATCTCCTCTTTCAAGTCTTCTCTGATCCACCAGATGGAGAGAATCCCTGGGTGCTCCCAGGACATTATTTTCCTACCTCCCTTTATTATGTTTTGTGGCTTGTGTTATGGGTCCTTCCTGTGGGCTCCTGTGTGTGGGCAGACAGCCCGTAGGGGCTTCTCAAGTTCATGCATGTAATGGGTTCCCAGAAAACACCTGTTGGTTAGGAGGGTCACCTCTTTCTAGGTATCTGATGTTTCATTAGTCTACAACTTAAACAGTGAAGAACATTCAGATTGGTTTTGAAGTTGCATGAGTTGTTTTGGAAAGCAGTAGAAAAGTTCAGTGACCTTAATTAATTAGAGAAATGCCCCATCAAAAACAGGATTATATTCAATAGAAGTCACCACTGGGACAATAACAAATTACATGGGTATTGGATGGGAAATTATTGACTAGATATAACAAGTTCAGAAAAAAGAAAAATTTGAGCTATTAGCTGACCAGCAGGCAGCCATGGAATGTTGTTATGAAAAAAGGAAACAATTTGGAGTGTGTTAGCAGCGAGAATTTTACATGATGGAAACTGAAGTAATCCTTTTGCTACATTCGACTCTTCTTAGAAATCAGGGTTGGTTTTTAACTTTACATTTTTAATAAAGGGTTATAGAAACTAAAGAAGACTCATTTAAAAAGAGGAAATATATTTTAAAAGAATGGGAAATGGGATTTACAATGGCTATTTAATCTGGAAAAGCAAAGGCTGACAGCTGACTTGATACATATGTCCTGGTATCCACATAGGGAAACTAATATGGTGGATCCTTTCCAGATGTTTCCACTGAGACAAAGAAAAAAGGAAAGCGTTTCTAAAAACAGAGCTTTAGATCAGTGTTTTTCAAATTGTATCCTGCAGACCTTGGATGTTCTCAAATGCATACTTTCTATAGCAAGGGTTTCTTGTTTGATTTTGTTTTAAAACAACACTCTGATGTTAAATGGTTATGAGAATGAATGCTCTGGTAATACCTAAACCCATGGAGTTCTAATTCTGGGTGGGACTTTTAAAAGTAATCTTACCCAAACTCCCTCATTTTCTAGATGAGAAGTCTGAGGTCCTCAGAGGTTAAGTGACTTGCTCATAAAGAACTTC